>JANJXV010001552.1:0-105137 GCA_024803745.1 Megascapheus bottae | reverse complement strand
ACTTCTCACACTTCCATTCTATGATTTCACATACCTTCATACGATGACTTCACACACCTCCATTCTGTGACTACACACACCTCCATTCTGAGTTCACACACCTCCATTCTGTGACTTCACAAACCTCTATTCTATGATTTCACACACCTCCATTCTATGACTTCTCACGCCTCCATTTTAGGACGTCACACACCTCCATTTTGACTTCACACACTTCCATTCTGTGACTTCACACACCTCAATTCTATGACTTCACACACTTCCATTGGGACGTCACACACCTCCATTCTATGAGTTCACACACCTACATTCTATGACTTCACACACTTCCATTCTATGACTTCACACACCGCCATTCCGTGACTTCACACACTTCCATTCTATGACTTCACACACCTCCATTCTATGACTTCACACACGTCCATTCTATGACTTCCCACACCTGCATTCTGACTTCACACACCTCCATTGTATAACTTCACACATCTTCTTTCTGTAACTTCCCACACTTCCTATGTTTGACTTCACAAACCTCCATTCCATGACTTCACACACCTCCATTCTCTGAGTTCACACACCTCCATTCTTTGACTTCACACACCTCCATTTTGACTTCACACGCCTACATTCTGTGACTTCACACACCTCCATTTGTGACTTCACACACCACCATTTTGATTTCACACACCACCATTTTGTGACTTCACACACCTCCATTCTTTGACTTCACACACCTCCGTTTTGACTTCACAAACTTCCATTCTGTGACTTCACACACCTCCATTCTGAGTTCACACACCTCCATTTTGTGACTTCACAAACCTCTATTCTATGATTTCACACACCTCCATTTTAGGATGTCACACACCTCCATTTTGACTTCACACACTTTCATTCTGTGACTTCACACACCTCCATTCTGTGACTTGACACACCTCCATTCTGAGTTCACACACCTCCATTCTGTGACTTCCCAAACCTCTATTCTATGATTTCACACACCTCCATTCTATGACTTCACACACCTCCATTTTAGGATGTCACACACCTCCATTTTGACATCACACACTTCCATTTTGTGACTTCATACACCTCCATTCTATGACTTCACAAACTTCCATTGTGACATCACACACCTCCATTCTATTAGTTCACACACCTACATTCTTTGACTTCACACACCTTCATTCGACTTCACACACCTCCATTCTGACTTCACACACCTCCATTATGTGACTTCAAACACCTCCATTATATGATGTCACACAACTCCGTTCTATGACTTCACACATCTCCATTCTATGACTTCACACACCTCCATTCTGTGACTTCACACACCTCCATTCTATGACTTCACACACCTTCATTCTTACTTCACAAACATACATTCTATGACTTCACACACCTCCATTCTATGACTTCACACACCTCCATTCTTTGACTTCACACACCTCCATTCTGTGACTTCACACACCTCCATTCTGTGACTTCACACAGCTCCATTCTGTGACTTCACACACCTCCATTCTCCGACTTCACACACCTCCATTCTATGACTTCACACATCCGTTTTGACTTCACACACCTCCAATATATTACTTCAAACACCTCAATTCTGTGACTTCACACACCTCCATTCTATGAAATCATACCCGTCCATTCTTTGACTTCACACACCTCCATTCTTTGACTTCACACAACTCCATTCTGTGACTTCACCCACCTCCATTCTGTGACTTCCCACACCTCCATTCTCCGACTTCACACCCCTCCAATTTGACTTCACATACCTCCATTCTATGACTTCACACACCTCCATTCTGTGACTTCACACACCTCCATTCTGTGACTTCACAAACCTCCATTCTATGATTTCACACACCTCCAAACTATGACTTCACACACTACCTACATTTTATGACGTCACACACCTCCATTTTGACTTCACACACCTCCATTATGTGACTCCACACACCTCGCTTCTGTGACTTCACACACCTCCATTCTATGATTTCACATACTTCCATTCTATGACTTCACACACCTCCATTCTGTGCCTTCACACACCTCCATTCTGAGTTCACACACCTCCATTCTGTGACTTCACAAATCTCTCTTCTATGATTTCACATACCTCCATTCTATGACTTCTCACAGCTCCATTTTATGACGTCACACACCTCCATTTTGACTTCACACACTTCCATTCTGTGACTTCACACACCTACATTCTATGACTTCACACACTTCCATTGGAACGTCACACCCCTCCATTCTATGAGTTCACACACCTACATTGTATGACTTCACACACCTTCATTCGACTTCACACACCTCCATTCTATGACTTCACAGACCTCGAATCTGTGACTTCACTCATCTCCAATCTATGCCTTCACACTCCTCCATTCTATGACTTCCCACACCTCCTTTCTATGACTTCACACCTCCATTCTGACTTCACACACCTCCATTATGTGACTTCACACACCTCCATTATATGACGTCACACAACTCCGTTCTATGACTTCACACACCTCCATTCTATGACTTCACACACCTCCATTCTGTGACTTCACACACCTCCATTCTATGACTTCACACACCTTCATTCTTACTTCACAAACATACATTCTATGACTTCACACACCTCCATTCTATGACTTCACACACCTCCATTCTTTGACTTCACACACCTCCATTCTGTGACTTCACACACCTCCATTCTGTGACTTCACACACCTCCATTGTCCGACTTCACACACCTCCGTTCTATGACTTCACGCATCCATTTTGACTTCACACACCTCCAATATATAACTTCAAACACCTCAATTCTGTGACTTCACACACCTCCATTCTATGAACTCATACCCGTCCATTCTGTGACTTCACACACCTCCATTCTTTGACTTCACACAAATCCATTCTGTGACTTCACCCACCTCCATTCTCTGACTTCCCACACCTCCATTCTCTGACTTCACACACCTCCAATTTGACTTCACATACATCCATTCTATGACTTCACACACCTCCATTCTGTGACTTCACACACCTCCAATATATAACTTCAAACACCTCAATTCTGTGACTTCACACACCTCCATTCTATGAACTCATACCCGTCCATTCTGTGACTTCACACACCTCCATTCTTTGACTTCACACACCTCCATTCTGTGACTTCACCCACCTCCATTCTGTGACTTCCCACACCTCCATTCTCTGACTTCACACACCTCCAATTTGAATTCACATACCTCCATTCTATGACTTCACACACCTCCATTCTGTGACTTCACAAACCTCCATTCTATGATTTCACACACCTCCAATCTATGACTTCACACACCTACATTTTATAATGTCACACTCCTCCAATTTGACTGCACACACCTCCATGATGTGACTCCACACACCTCCTTCTGTGACTTCACACACCTCCATTCTGTGACTTCACACACCTCCATTCTGTGACTTCACACACCTCCATTCTATGACTTCACACACCTCCATTCTGTGACTTCACAAACCTCCACTCTATGATTTCACACACCTCCAATCTATGACTTCACACACCTCCACTTTATGACGTTACACACATCCATTTTGACTTCTCACACCTCCATTATGTGACTTCACACACCTCTCTTCTGTGACTTCACACACCTCCATTCTATGACTTCACACACTTCCATTCTATGATTTCACATACCTTCATACGATGACTTCACACACCTCCATTCTGTGACTACACACACCTCCATTCTGAGTTCACACACCTCCATTCTGTGACTTCACAAACCTCTATTCTATGATTTCACACACCTCCATTCTATGACTTCTCACACCTCCATTTTAGGACGTCACACACCTCCATTTTGACTTCACACACTTCCATTCTGTGACTTCACACACCTCCATTCTATGACTTCACACACTTCCATTGTGACGTCACACACCTCCATTCTATGAGTTCACAGACCTCGAATCTGTGACTTCACTCACCTCCAATCTATGACTTCACACTCCTCCAATCTATGACATCCCACACCTCCTTTATATGACTTCACACCTCCATTCTGACTTCACACACCTCCATTATGTGACTTCACACACCTCCATTATATGACGTCACACAACTCCGTTCTATCACTTCACACACCTCCATTCTATGACTTCACACACCTCAATTCTGTGACTTCACATACCTCCATTCTGTGACTTCACACACCTCCATTCTGTGACTTCACACAGCTCCATTCTGTGACTTCACACACCTCCATTCTCCGACTTCACACACCTCCATTCTATGACTTCACACATCCATTTTGACTTCACACAACTCCAATATATAACTTCAAACACCTCAATTCTGTGACTTCACACACCTCCATTCTATGAATTCATACCCTTCCTTTCTGTGACTTCACACACCTCCATTCTTTGACTTCACACACCTCCATTCTGTGACTTCACCACCTCCATTCTGTGACTTCCCACACCTCCATTCTCCGACTTCACACCCCTCCAATTTGACTTCACATACCTCCATTCTATGACTTCACACACCTCCATTCTGTGACTTCACAAACCTCCATTCTATGATTTCACACACCTCCAATCTATGACTTCACACACCTAAATTTTAGGACGTCACACACCTCCATTTTGACTTCACACACCTCCATTCTGTGACTCCACACACCTCCCTTCTGTGACTTGACACACCTCCATTCTATGACTTCACACACCTTCATTGTATGACTTCACACACCTCCATTCTATGACTTCACACACTTCCATTCTATGATTTCACATACCTCCATGCTATGACTTCACACACCTCCATTCTGTTTCTTCACACACCTCCATTCTATGATTTCACACACCTCCATTCTATGACTTCACACACCTCCATTCTGTGACTTCTCACACCTCCATACTATGAATTCACACACTTCCATTGTGACGTCACACACCTCTATTCTATGAGTTCACACACCTCCATTCTATGACTTCACACACCTCCAGTCTGACTTCACACACCTCCATTCTATGACTTCACAGACCTCGAATCTGTGACTTCACTCACCTCCACTCTATGACTTCACACTCCTCCATTCTCTGACTTCCCACACCTCCTTTCTATGACTTCACCCACCTCTATTCTATGACTTCACACCTCCATTCTGACTTCACACACCTCCATTCTGGGACTTCACACACCTCCATTATATGATATCACACACCTCCATTCTGTGATTTCACACACCTCAATTCTATGACTTCACACAACTCCGTTCTATGACTTCACACATCTCCATTCTATGACTTCACACACCTCCATTCTGTGACTTCACACACCTCCATTCTATGACTTAACACACCTTCATTCTTACTTCACAAACATACATTCTATGACTTCACACACCTCCATTCTATGACTTCACACACCTCCATTCTTTGACTTCACACACCTCCATTCTGTGACTTCACACAGCTCCATTCTGTGACTTCACACAGCTCCATTCTGTGACTTCACACACCTCCATTCTCCGACTTCACACACCTCCATTCTATGACTTCACACATCCTTTTTGACTTCACACACCTCCAATATATAACTTCAAACACCTCAATTCTGTGACTTCACACACCTCCATTCTATGAAATCATACCCGTCCATTCTTTGACTTCACACACCTCCATTCTTTGACTTCACACACCTACATTATGTGACTTCACCCACCTCCATTCTGTGACTTCCCACCCCTCCATTCTCCGACTTCACACCCCTCCAATTTGACTTCACATACCTCCATTCTATGACTTCACACACCTCCATTCTGTGACTTCACACACCTCCATTCTGTGACTTCACAAACCTCCATTCTATGATTTCACACACCTCCAAACTATGACTTCACACACCTACATTTTATGACGTCACACACCTCCATTTTGACTTCACACACCTCCATTATGTGACTCCACACACCTCGCTTCTGTGACTTCACACACCTCCATTCTATGATTTCACATACTTCCATTCTATGACTTCACACACCTCCATTCTGTGCCTTCACACACCTCCATTCTGAGTTCACACACCTCCATTCTGTGACTTCACAAATCTCTCTTCTATGATTTCACATACCTCCATTCTATGACTTCTCACAGCTCCATTTTACGACATCACACACCTCCATTTTGACTTCACACACTTCCATTCTGTGAATTCACACACCTCCATTCTATGACTTCACACACTTCCATTGGAACGTCACACCCCTCCATTCTATGAGTTCACACACCGACATTGTATGACTTCACACACCTTCATTCGACTTCACACACCTCCATTCTATGATTTCACAGACCTCGAATCTGTGACTTCACTCACCTCCAATCTATGGCTTCACACTCCTCCATTCTATGACTTCCCACACCTCCTTTCTATGACTTCACACCTCCATTCTGACTTCACACACCTCCATTATGTGACTTCACACACCTCCATTATATGACGTCACACAACTCCGTTCTATGACTTCACACACCTCCATTCTATGACTTCACACACCTCCATTCTGTGACTTCACACACCTCCATTCTATGACTTCACACACCTTCATTCTTACTTCACAAACATACATTCTATGACTTCACACACCTCCATTCTATGACTTCACACACCTCCATTCTTTGACTTCACACACCTCCATTCTGTGACTTCACACACCTCCATTCTGTGACTTCACACACCTCCATTCTCTGACTTCACACACCTGCATTCTATGACTTCACACATCCATTTTGACTTCACACACCTCCAATATATAACTTCAAACACCTCAATTCTGTGACTTCACACACCTCCATTCTATGAACTCATACCCGTCCATTCTGTGACTTCACACACCTCCATTCTTTGACTTCACACACCTCCATTCTGTGACTTCACCCACCTCCATTCTGTGACTTCCCACACCTCCATTCTCTGACTTCACACCCCTCCAATTTGACTTCACATACCTCCATTCTATGACTTCACACACCTCCATTCTGTGACTTCACAAACCTCCATTCTATGATTTCACACACCTCCAATCTATGACTTCACACACCTACATTTTATAATGTCACACTCCTCCAATTTGACTTCACACACCTACATGATGTGACTCCACACACCTCCCTTCTGTGACTTCACACACCTCCATTCTATGACTTCACACACTTCCATTCTATGACTTCACACACCGCCATTCCGTGACTTCACACACCTGCATTGTGAGTTCTCACACCTCCATTCTGTGACCTCACACACCTCCATACTGCGATTTCACACACATCCATTCTGAGATGTCACACCTCCATTCTATGAATTCACACACCTCCATTCTGTGATTTCACACACCTCAATTCTATGACTTCACACAACTCCATTCTGTGACTTCACACATCTCCATTCTGAGTTCACACACCTCCATTCTGTGACTTCACACACCTCCATTCTGTGACTTCACACACCTCCATTCTATGACTTCACACACCTCCATTCTGTGACTTCACAAACCTCCACTCTATGATTTCACACACCTCCAATCTATGACTTCACACTCCTCCACTTTATGACGTCACACACCTCCATTTTGACTTCTCACACCTCCATTATGTGACTTCACACACCTCTCTTCTGTGACTTCACACACCTCCATTCTATGACTTCACACACTTCCATTCTATGATTTCACATACCTTCATACGATGACTTCACACACCTCCATTCTGTGACTACACACACCTCCATTCTGAGTTCACACACCTCCATTCTGTGACTTCACAAACCTCTATTCTATGATTTCACACACCTCCATTCTATGACTTCTCACACCTCCATTTTAGGACGTCACACACCTCCATTTTGACTTCACACACTTCCATTCTGTGACTTCACACACCTCCATTCTATGACTTCACACACTTCCATTGTGACGTCACACACCTCCATTCTATGAGTTCACAGACCTCGAATCTGTGACTTCACTCACCTCCAATCTATGACTTCACACTCCTCCAATCTATGACATCCCACACCTCCTTTCTATGACTTCACACCTCCATTCTGACTTCACACACCTCCATTATGTGACTTCACACACCTCCATTATATGACGTCACACAACTCCGTTCTATCACTTCACACACCTCCATTCTATGACTTCACACACCTCAATTCTGTGACTTCACATACCTCCATTCTGTGACTTCACACACCTCCATTCTGTGACTTCACACAGCTCCATTCTGTGACTTCACACACCTCCATTCTCCGACTTCACACACCTCCATTCTATGACTTCACACATCCATTTTGACTTCACACAACTCCAATATATAACTTCAAACACCTCAATTCTGTGACTTCACACACCTCCATTCTATGAATTCATACCCTTCCTTTCTGTGACTTCACACACCTCCATTCTTTGACTTCACACACCTCCATTCTGTGACTTCACCACCTCCATTCTGTGACTTCCCACACCTCCATTCTCCGACTTCACACCCCTCCAATTTGACTTCACATACCTCCATTCTATGAGTTCACACACCTCCATTCTGTGACTTCACAAACCTCCATTCTATGATTTCACACACCTCCAATCTATGACTTCACACACCTACATTTTAGGACGTCTCACACCTCCATTTTGACTTCACACACCTCCATTCTGTGACTCCACACACCTCCCTTCTGTGACTTGACACACCTCCATTCTATGACTTCACACACCTTCATTGTATGACTTCACACACCTCCATTCTATGACTTCACACACTTCCATTCTATGATTTCACATACCTCCATGCTATGACTTCACACACCTCAATTCTGTTTCTTCACACACCTCCATTCTATGATTTCACACACCTCCATTCTATGACTTCACACACCTCCATTTTAGGATATCACACACCTCCATTTTGACTTCACACACCTCCATTCTGTGACTTCTCACACCTCCATACTATGAATTCACACACTTCCATTGTGACGTCACACACCTCTATTCTATGAGTTCACACACCTCCATTCTATGACTTCACACACCTCCAGTCTGACTTCACACACCTCCATTCTATGACTTCACAGACCTCGAATCTGTGACTTCACTCACCTCCACTCTATGACTTCACACTCCTCCATTCTCTGACTTCCCACACCTCCTTTCTATGACTTCACCCACCTCTATTCTATGACTTCACACCTCCATTCTGACTTCACACACCTCCATTCTGGGACTTCACACACCTCCATTATATAATATCACACACCTCCATTCTGTGATTTCACACACCTCAATTCTATGACTTCACACAACTCCGTTCTATGACTTCACACATCTCCATTCTATGACTTCACACACCTTCATTCTGTGACTTCACACACCTCCATTC
Organism: Megascapheus bottae; assembly: GCA_024803745.1. Taxonomy (NCBI): domain Eukaryota; kingdom Metazoa; phylum Chordata; class Mammalia; order Rodentia; family Geomyidae; genus Megascapheus; species Megascapheus bottae. The sequence continues at coordinate 95,666 of JANJXV010001552.1, read as the reverse complement.
TATGACTTAACACACCTTTATTCTTACTTCACAAACATACATTCTATGACTTCACACACCTCCATTCTATGACTTCACACACCTCCATTCTTTGACTTCACACACCTCCATTCTGTGACTTCACACACCTCCATTCTGTGACTTCACACAGCTCCATTCTGTGACTTCACACACCTCCATTCTCCGACTTCACACACCTCCATTCTATGACTTCACACATCCTTTTTGACTTCATACACCTCCAATATTTAACTTCAAACACCTCAATTCTGTGACTTCACACACCTCCATTCTATGAAATCATACCCGTCCATTCTTTGACTTCACACACCTCCATTCTTTGACTTCACACACCTACATTATGTGACTTCACCCACCTCCATTCTGTGACTTCCCACACCTCCATTCTCCGACTTCACACCCCTCCAATTTGACTTCACATACCTCCATTCTGACTTCACACACCTCCATTCTGTGACTTCACACACCTCCATTCTGTGACTTCACAAACCTCCATTCTATGATTTCACACACCTCCAAACTATGACTTCACACACCTACATTTTATGACGTCACACACCTCCATTTTGACTTCACACACCTCCATTATGTGACTCCACACACCTCGCTTCTGTGACTTCAAACACCTCCATTCTATGATTTCACATACTTCCATTCTATGACTTCACACACCTCCATTCTGTGCCTTCACACACCTCCATTCTGAGTTCACACACCTCCATTCTGTGACTTCACAAATCTCTCTTCTATGATTTCACATACCTCCATTCTATGACTTCTCACAGCTCCATTTTACGACATCACACACCTCCATTTTGACTTCACACACTTCCATTCTGTGAATTCACACACCTCCATTCTATGACTTCACACACTTCCATTGGAACGTCACACCCCTCCATTCTATGAGTTCACACACCTACATTGTATGACTTCACACACCTTCATTCGACTTCACACACCTCCATTCTATGACTTCACAGACCTCGAATCTGTGACTTCACTCACCTCCAATCTATGGCTTCACACTCCTCCATTCTATGACTTCCCACACCTCCTTTCTATGACTTCACACCTCCATTCTGACTTCACACACCTCCATTATGTGACTTCACACACCTCCATTATATGACGTCACACAACTCCGTTCTATGACTTCACACACCTCCATTCTATGACTTCACACACCTCCATTCTGTGACTTCACACACCTCCATTCTATGACTTCACACACCTTCATTCTTACTTCACAAACATACATTCTATGACTTCACACACCTCCATTCTATGACTTCACACACCTCCATTCTTTGACTTCACACACCTCCATTCTGTGACTTCACACACCTCCATTCTGTGACTTCACACAGCTCCATTCTGTGACTTCACACACCTCCATTCTCCGACTTCACACACCTCCATTCTATGACTTCACACATCCAGTTTGACTTCACACACCTCCAATATATAACTTCAAACACCTCAATTCTGTGACTTCACACACCTCCATTCTATGAACTCATACCCGTCCATTCTGTGACTTCACACACCTCCATTCTTTGACTTCACACACCTCCATTCTGTGACTTCACCCACCTCCATTCTGTGACTTCCCACACCTCCATTCTCTGACTTCACACCCCTCCAATTTGACTTCACATACCTCCATTCTATGACTTCACACACCTCCATTCTGTGACTTCACAAACCTCCATTCTATGATTTCACACACCTCCAATCTATGACTTCACACACCTACATTTTATAATGTCACACTCCTCCAATTTGACTTCACACACCTCCATGATGTGACTCCACACACCTCCCTTCTGTGACTTCACACACCTCCATTCTATGACTTCACACACTTCCATTCTATGACTTCACACACCGCCATTCCGTGACTTCACACACCTGCATTGTGAGTTCTCACACCTCCATTCTGTGACCTCACACACCTCCATACTGCGATTTCACACACATCCATTCTGAGATGTCACACCTCCATTCTATGAATTCACGCACCTCCATTCTGTGATTTCACACACCTCAATTCTATGACTTCACACAACTCCATTCTGTGACTTCACACATCTCCATTCTGAGTTCACACACCTCCATTCAGTGACTTCACACACCTCCATTCTGTGACTTCACACACCTCCATTCTATGACTTCACACACCTCCATTCTGTGACTTCACAAACCTCCACTCTATGATTTCACACACCTCCAATCTATGACTTCACACACCTCCACTTTATGACGTCACACACCTCCATTTTGACTTCTCACACCTCCATTATGTGACTTCACACACCTCTCTTCTGTGACTTCACACACCTCCATTCTATGACTTCACACACCTTCATTGTATGACTTCGCACACCTCCATTCTATGACTTCACACACTTCCTTTCTATGATTTCACATACCTTCATACGATGACTTCACACACCTCCATTCTGTGACTACACACACCTCCATTCTGAGTTCACACACCGCCATTCTGTGACTTCACAAACCTCTATTCTATGATTTCACACACTTCCATTCTATGACTTCTCACACCTCCATTTTAGGACGTCACACACCTCCATTTTGACTTCACACACTTCCATTCTGTGACTTCACACACCTCCATTCTATGACTTCACACACTTCCATTGTGACGTCACACACCTCCATTCTATGAGTTCACAGACCTCGAATCTGTGACTTCACTCACCTCCAATCTATGACTTCACACTCCTCCAATCTATGACATCCCACACCTCCTTTCTATGACTTCACACCTCCATTCTGACTTCACACACCTCCATTATGTGACTTCACACACCTCCATTATATGACGTCACACAACTCCGTTCTATCACTTCACACACCTCCATTCTATGACTTCACACACCTCCATTCTGTCACTTCACACAACTCCATTCTATGACTTCACACACCTTCATTCTTACTTCACAAACATATATTCTATGACTTCACACACCTCCATTCTATGACTTCACACACCTCCATTCTATGACTTCACACACCTCCATTCTGTGACTTCACACACTTCCATTCTGTGACTTCACACAGCTCCTTTCTGTGACTTCACACACCTCCATTCTCCGACTTCACACACCTCCATTCTATGACTTCACTCATCCATTTTGACTTCACACAACTCCAATATATAACTTCAAGCACCTCAATTCTGTGACTTCACACACCTCCATTCTATGAATTCATACCCGTCCATTCTGTGACTTCACACACCTCCATTCTTTGACTTCACACACCTCCATACTGTGACTTCACCCCCTCCATTCTGTGACTTCCACACCTCCATTCTCCGACTTCACACCCCTCCAGTTTGACTTCACATACCTCCATTCTATGACTTCACACACCTCCATTCTGTGACTTCACAAACCTCCAATCTATGATTTCACACACCTCCAATCTATGACTTCACACACCTACATTTTAGGACGTCACACACCTCCCTTTTGACTTCACACTCCTCCATTATGTGACTCCACACACCTCCCTTCTGTGAATTCACACACCTCCAATCTATGACTTCACACACCTTCATTGTATGACTTCACACACCTCCATTCTATGACTTCACACATTAACATTCTATGATTTCATATACCTCCATGCTATGACTTCACACACCTCCATTCTGTGACTTCACTCACCTCCATTCTATGACTTCACACACCTCAATTCTGTGACTTCACAAACCTTCATTCTATGATTTCACACAACTCGAATCTATGACTTCACACACCTCCACTTTATGACGTCACACACCTCCATTTTGACTTCTCACACCTCCATTATGTGACTTCACACACCTCTCTTCTGTGACTTCACACACCTCCATTCTATGACTTCACCCACCTTCACTGTGTGACTTTGCACACCTCCATTCTATGACTTCTCACACTTCCATTCTATGATTTCACATACCTTCATACGATGACTTCACACACCTCCATTCTGTGACTACACACACCTCCATTCTGAGTTCACACACCTCCATTCTGTGACTTCACAAACCTCTATTCTATGATTTCACACACCTCCATTCTATGACTTCTCACGCCTCCATTTTAGGACGTCACACACCTCCATTTTGACTTCACACACTTCCATTCTGTGACTTCACACACCTCAATTCTATGACTTCACACACTTCCATTGGGACGTCACACACCTCCATTCTATGAGTTCACACACCTACATTCTATGACTTCACACACCTTCATTCGACTTCACACACCTCCATTCTATGACTTCACAGACCTCGAATCTGTGACTTCACTCACCGCCAATCTATGACTTCACACTCCTCCATTCTATGACATCCCACACCTCCTTTCTTTGACTTCACACCTCCATTCTGACTTCACACACCTCCATTATGTGACTTCACACACCTCCATTATATGACGTCACACAACTCCTTTCTATCACTTCACACACCTCCATTCTATGACTTCACACACCTCCATTCTGTGACTTCACACACCTCCATTCTATGACTTCACACACCTTCATTCTTACTTCACAAACATATATTCTAGGACTTCACACACCTCCATTCTATGACTTCACACACCTCCATTCTTTGACTTCACACTCCTCCATTCTGTGACTTCACACACCTCCATTCTGTGACTTCACACAGCTCCATTCTGTGACTTCACACACCTCCATTCTCCGACTTCACACACCTCCATTCTATGACTTCACACATCCATTTTGACTTCACACAACTCCAATATATAACTTCAAACACCTCAATTCTGTGACTTCACACACCTCCATTCTATGAATTCATACCCGTCCATTCTGTGACTTCACACACCTCCATTCTTTGACTTCACACACCTCCATTCTGTGACTTCACTCCCTCCATTCTGTGACTTCCCACATCTCCATTCTCCGACTTCACACCCCTCCAGTTTGACTTCACATACCTCCATTCTATAACTTCACACACCTCCATTCTGTGACTTCACAAACCTCCATTCTATGATTTCACACACCTCCAATCTATGACTTCACACACCTACATTTTAGGACGTCACACACCTCCCTTTTGACTTCACACACCTCCATTATGTGACTCCACACACCTCCCTTCTCTGAATTCACACACCTCCAATCTATGACTTCACACACCTTCATTGTATGACTTCACACACCTCCATTCTATCACTTCACACATTTCCATTCTATGATTTCACATACCTCCATGCTATGACTTCACACACCTCCATTCTGTGACTTCACACAACTCCATTCTATGACTTCACACACCTCAATTCTGTGACTTCACAAACCTTCATTCTATGATTTCACACAACTCCATTATATGACTTCACACACCTCCATTTTAGGACATCACACACCTCCATTTTGACTTCACACACCTCCATTCTGTGACTTCACACACCTCCATACTAGGAATTCACACACTTCCATTGTGACGTCACACACCTCTATTCTATGAGTTCACACACCTCCATTCTCTGACTTCACACACCTCCATTCTGACTTCACACACCTCCATTGTATGACTTCACAGACCTCGATTCTGTGACTTCACTCAGCTCCACTCTGTGACTTCACACTCCTCCATTCTCTGACTTCCCACACCTCCTTTCTATGACTTCACCCACCTCTATTCTATGACTTCACACCTCAATTCTGACTTCACACACCTCCATTCTGTGACTTCACACACCTCCATTATATGATATCACACACCTCCATTCTATGACTTCACACCCTCCATTCTATGACTTCACACACTTCCATTGTGACGTCACACACCTCCATTCTATGAGTTCACACACCTCCATTCTGACTTCACTCACCTCCATTCTATGACTTCACACACCTCCATTCTGACTTCACACACCTCTATTATATGACTTCGCACACCTCCATTCTGATATCACACACCTCCATTCTATGACTTCACAGACCTCGAATCTGTGACTTCACTCGCCTGCATTCTATGACTTTACATTCCTCCATTCTATGACTTCCCACACCTCTTTCTATGACTTCACACACCTTCATTTTGACTTCAGGAACATCCATTCTATGAGTTCACACACCTCCATTCTATGACTTCACAAACCTCAATTCTGTGACCTCACACATCTCCATTCTGAGTTCACACAACTCCATTCGGTGACTTCACACTTCTCCATTCTGACTTCACACACCTCCATTCTATGACTTCACACACTTCCATTCTTTGACTTCACACACCTCTATTCTGTGACTTCACAAACCTCCATTCTGAGTTCACACACCTCCATTCTGTGACTTCACACACCTCCATTCTATGACTTCTCACACCTCCATTTTAGGACGTCACACACCTCCATTTTGACTTCACACACTTCCATTCTATGACTTCACACACCTCCATTTTATAACTTCACACACCTCCATTCTATGACTTCACACACCTCCATTCTGAGATTACACACCTCCAATCTATGACTTCACACACCTCCATTCTTTGACGTCACACTTTTATTCTATGACTTCATACAACTTCATTCTTACTTTACAAACATCCATTCTGTGACTTCACACACCTCCATTCTATGACTTCACACACCTCCATTCTGTGACTTCGCACACCTCCATTGTATGACTTCACACACTTCCATTGTGACGTCACTCACCTCTATTCTCTGAGTTCACACACCTCCGTTCTGACTTCAAACACCTACATTCTATGACTTCACACACCTCCATTCTGTATTCACACAGCTCCATTCTGTGACTTCACAAAACTCCATTCTATGATTTCACACACCTCCATACTATGACTTCACACAACTCCATCTATGACTTCACACACCTGCATTCTGACATCACACACCTCCATTCTATGACTTCACAGACCTCGAATCTGTGACTTCACTCACCTGCACTCTATGACTTCACACTCCTAATTCTATGACTTTCCACACCTCCTTTCTATGACTTCACCACCTCCAATCTATGACTACACACCTCCATTCTGACTTCACACACCTTCATTCTGTGAATTCACACACCTCCATTCTATGTGTTCACATACATCCATTCTATGACTTCACACACCTTCATTCTTACTTCAGAAACATCCATTCTATGACTTCACACAACCCCATTCTATGACTTCACAAACCTCCATTCTGTGAGTTCACACACCTCCATTCTGAGTTCACACAACTCCATTCGGTGATTACACACACCTCCATTCTGACTTCACACACCTCCATTCTATGACGTCAGACACTTCCATTCTATGACTTCACACACCTCCATTCTGTGAATTCACACACCTCCATTCTGTGTTCACACACCTCCATTCTGTGACTTCACACACTTCCATTCTGTGACTTCACACACCTCCATTCTGTGACTTCACACACTTCCATTCTATGACTTCACACACCTCCATTCTATGACTTCACACACCTCCATTCTGTGACGTCACACACCTCCATTCTATGACCTCACACACCCTCATTCTATGGTTTCACACACCTCCATTCTATGAATTCACACATCCATTTTGACTTTACACACCTCCAATATATGACTTCAAACACCTCAATTCTGTGACTTCACACACCTCCATTCTATGAATTCACATACCCATTTTGACTTCACACACCTCATATATACGACTTCAAACACCTCAATTCTGTGACTTCACACACCTCCAGTCTATGACGTCATATCATCCATTCTGTGATTTCACACACCTCCATTCTGTGACTTCACACACTTCCATTCTGTGACTTCCCACACCTCCATTCTGTGACTTCACAAACCTCCATTCTATGACTTCACACACCTCTATTCTGACTTCATACACCTCCATTCTATGACTTCACACACCTCCATTCTGACTTCACACACCTCCATTCTATGACTTTGCACACCTCTATTCTGACTTCACACACCTCCATTCTGTGACTTCACACACCACCCTTCGATGACTTCACACACCTACATTTTTTGACTTCACACACAACCATTTTGACTTCAAACCTCCATTCTGTGACTTCACACACTTACATTTGTGACTTCTAACACAACCTTTTTGACTTCACACATCTCCATTCTGTGACTTCACACACCTCCATTCTGTGACTTCACACACCTCCATTCTGTGATTTCACACACCTCCCTTCCGTGACTTCACCCACCTCCATTCTATGACTTCACACACCTCCATTCTATGACTTCACACACTTCCATTCTATGACTTCACACACCTCCATTCTATGACTTCACACACCTCCATTCTATGACTTCCTACACCTGCATTCTGACTTCACACACCTCCATTGTATGACTTCACACATCTTCTTTCTGTAACTTCCCACACTTCCAATGTTTGACTTCACAAACCTCCATTCCATGACTTCACACACCTTCATTCTCTGAGTTCACACACCTCCATTCTTTGACTTCACACACCTCCATTTTGACTTCACACATCTACTTTCTGTGACTTCACATACCTCCATTTGTGACTTCACACACCACCATTTTGATTTCACACACCACCATTCTGTGACTTCACACACCTCCATTCTGAGTTCACACACCTCCATTTTGTGACTTCACAAACCTCTATGCTATGATTTCACACACCTCCATTTTAGGACGTCACACACCTCCATTTTGACTTCACACACTTTCATTCTGTGACTTCACACACCTCCATTCTATGATTTCACATACCTTCATGCGATGACTTCACACACCTCCATTCTGTGACTTCACACACCTCCATTCTGAGTTCACACAACTCCATTCTGTGACTTCCCAAACCTCTATTCTATGATTTCACACACCTCCATTCTGTGACTTCACACATCTCCATTCTGAGTTCACACACCTCCATTCTGTGACTTCACACACCTCCATTCTGTGACTTCACACACCTCCATTCTATTACTTCACACACCTCCATTCTATGACTTCACACACCTCCAATCTATGACTTCACACACCTCCATTTTATGACGTCACACACCTCCATTTTGACTTCTCACACCTCCATTATGTGACTTCACACACCTCTTTTCTGTGACTTCACACATCTCCATTCTATGACTTCACACACCTTCATTGTGTGACTTCGCACACCTCCATTCTATGACTTCACACACTTCCATTCTATGATTGCACATACCTTCATGCGATGACTTCACACACCTCCATTCTGTGACTTCACACACCTCCATTCTGAGTTCACACAACGCCATTCTGTGACTTCACAAACCTCTATTCTATGATTTCACACACCTCCATTCTATGACTTCTCACACCTCCATTTTAGGACGTCACACACCTCCATTTTGACTTCACACACTTCCATTCTGTGACTTCACACACCTCCATTCTATGACTTCACACACTTCCATTGGGACGTCACAAACCTCCATTCTAAGGGTTGACACACCTACATTCTATGACTTCACACACCTTCATTCGACTTCACACACCTCCATTCTATGACTTCACAGACCTCGAATCCGTGACTTCACTAAACTCCAATCTATGACTTCACACTCCTCCATTCTTGACTTCCCACACCTCCTTTCTATGACTTCACCACCTCCAATCTAAGACTACACACCTCCATTCTGATTTCACACACCTTCATTCTGTGAATTCACACGCCTCCATTTTTTGTGTTCACATACCTCCATTCTATGACTTCACACACCTTCATTCTTACTTCAGAAACATCCATTTTATGACTTCACACAACCCCATTATATGACTTCACAAACCTCCAATCTGTGACTTCACACACCTCCATTCTGAGTTCACACAACTCCATTCGGTGACTTCACACACCTCCATTCTGACTTCACACACCTCAATTCTATGACGTCACACACTTCCATTCTATGACTTCACACACCTCCATTCTGTGACTTCACACACCTCCATTCTGTGTTCACACACCTCCATTCTCTGACTTCACACACCTCCATTCTGTGACTTCACACACCTCCATTCTGTGACTTCACACACTTCCATTCTATGACTTCACACACCTCCATTCTATGACTTCACACACCTCCATTCTTTAACTTCACACACCTCCATTCTGTGACTTCACACACCTCCATTCTGTGACTTCACACAGCTCCATTCTGTGACTTCACACACCTCCATTCTCCGACTTCACACACATCCATTCTATGACTTCACACATCCATTTTGACTTCACACAACTCCAATATATAACTTCAAACACCTCAATTCTGTGACTTCACACACCTCCATTCTATAAATTCATACCCGTCCATTCTGTGACTTCACACACCTCCATTCTTTGACTTCACACACCTCCATTCTGTGACTTCACCCCCTCCATTCTGTGACTTCCCACACCTCCATTCTCCGACTTCACACCCCTCCAGTTTGACTTCTCATACCTCCATTCTATGACTTCACACACCTCCATTCTGTGACTTCACAAAACTCCATTCTATGATTTCACACACCTCCAATCTATGACTTCACACACCTACATTTTAGGACATCACACACCTCCATTTTGACTTCACACACCTGCATTATGTGACTCCACACACCTCCCTTCTGTGAATTCACACACCTCCATTCTATGACTTCACACACCTTCATTGTATGACTTCACACACCTCCATTCTATGACTTCACACACTTCCATTCTATGATTTCACATACCTCCATGCTATGACTTCACACACCTCCATTCTGTGACTTCACACACCTCCATTCTATGACTTCACACACCTCAATTCTGTGAGTTCACAAACCTTCATTCTATGATTTCACACACCTCCATTCTCTGACTTCCCACACCTCCTTTCTATGACTTCACACCTCCATTCTGACTTCACACACCTCCATTATGTGACTTCACACACCTCCATTATATGACGTCACACAACTCCTTTCTATCACTTCACACACCTCCATTCTATGACTTCACACACCTCCATTCTGTGACTTCACACACCTCAATTCTATGACTGCACACACCTTCATTCTTACTTCACAAACATATATTCTATGACTTCACACACCTCCATTATGACTTCACACACCTCCATTCTTTGACTTCACACACCTCCATTCTGTGACTTCACACACCTCCATTCTGTGACTTCACACACCTCCATTCTCCGACTTCACACACCTCCATTCTATGACTTCACACATCCATTTTGACTTCAAACAACTCCAATATATAACTTCAAAAACCTCAGTTCTGTGACTTCACACACCTCCATTCTATGAATTCATACCCGTTCATTCTGTGACTTCACACACCTCCATTCTTTGACTTCACACACCTCCATTCTGTGACTTCACCCCCTCCTTTCTGTGACTTCCCACACCTCCATTCTCCGACTTCACACCCCTCCAGTTTGACTTCACATACCTCCATTCTATGACTTCACACACCTCCATTCTGTGACTTCACAAAACTCCATTCTATAATTTCACACACCTCCAATCTATGACTTCACACACCTACATTTTAGGACATCACACACCTCCATTTTGACTTCACACACCTCCATTATGTGACTCCACACACCTCCCTTATGTGAATTCACACACCTCCATTCTATGACTTCACACACCTTCATTGTATGACTTTACACACCTCCATTCTATGACTTCACACACTTCCATTCTATGATTTTACATACCTCCATGCTATGACTTCACACACCTCCATTCTGTGACTTCACACACCTCCATTCTATGACTTCACACACCTCAATTCTGTGACTTCACAAACCTTCATGCTATGATTTCACACACCTCCATTCTATGACTTCACACACCTCCATTTTAGGACATCACACACCTCCATTTTGAGTTCACACACCTCCATTCTGTGACTTCACACACCTCCATACTAGGAATTCACACACTTCCATTGGGACGTCACACACCTCTATTCTATGAGTTCACACACCTCCATTCTATGACTTCACACACCTCCATTCTGACTTCACACACCTCCATTGTATGACTTCACAGACCTCGAATCTGTGACTTCACTCAGCTCCACTCTATGACTTCACACTCCTCCATTCTCTGACTTCCCACACCTCCTTTCTATGACTTCACCGACCTCTATTCTATGACTTCCCACCTCAATTCTGACTTCACACACCTCCATTCTGTGACTTCACACACCTCCATTATATGATATCCCACACCTCCATTCTATGACTTCACACACCTCCATTCTATGACTTCACACACTTCCATTGTGACGTCACACACCTCCATTCTATGAGTTCACACACCTCCATTCTGACTTCACACACCTCCATTCTATGACTTCACACACCTCCATTCTGACTTCACACACCTCTATTATATGACTTCGCACACCTCCATTCTGATATCACACATCTCCATTCTATGACTTCACAGACCTCGAATCTGTGACTTCACTCGCCTGCATTCTATGACTTTACATTCCTCCATTCTATGACTTCCCACACCTCTTTCTATGACTTCACACACCTTCATTTTGACTTCAGAAACATCCATTCCATGACTTCACACACCTCCATTCTATGACTTCACAAACCTCCATTCTGTGACCTCACACATCTCCATTCTGAGTTCACACAACTCCATTCGGTGACTTCACACATCTCCATTCTGAATTTACACACCTCCATTCTATGACTTCACACACTTCCATTCTATGACTTCACACACCTCTATTCTGTGACTTCACAAACCTCCATTCTGAGTTCACACACCACCATTCTGTGACTTCACACACCTCCATTCTATGACCTCACACACTTCCATTCTATGACTTCACACACCTCCATTTTATAACTTCACACACCTCCATTCTATGACTTCACACACCTCCATTCTGAGATTACACACCTCCATTCTATGACTTCACACACCTCCATTCTTTGACGTCACACCTTTATTCTATGACTTCATACAACTTCATTCTTACTTTACAAACATCCATTCTATAACTTCACACACCTCCATTCTATGACTTCAAACAGCTCCATTTTGTGACTTCACACACCTCAATTCTATGACTTCACACACCTCCATTCTGTGACTTCACACACCTCCATTGTATGACTTCACACACTTCCATTGTGACGTCACTCACCTCCATTCTATGAGTTCACACACCTCCGTTCTGACTTCAAACACCTACATTCTATGACTTCACACACCTCCATTCTGTATTCACACAGCTCCATTCTGTGACTTCACAAAACTCCATTCTATGATTTCACACACCTCCATACTATGACTTCACACAACTCCATCTATGACTTCTCACACCTGCATTCTGACATCATACACCTCCATTCTATGACTTCACAGACCTCGAATCTGTGACTTCACTAACCTGCACTCTATGACTTCACACTCCTAATTCTATGACTTTCCACACCTCCTTTCTATGACTTCACCACCTCCAATCTATGACTACACACCTCCATTCTGACTTCACACACCTTCATTCTGTGAATTCACACGCCTCCATTTTTTGTGTTCACATACCTCCATTCTATGACTTCACACACCTTCATTCTTACTTCAGAAACATCCATTCTATGACGACACACTTCCATTCTATGACTTCACAAACCTCCAATCTGTGACTTCACACACCTCCATTCTGAGTTCACACAACTCCATTCGGTGACTTCACACACCTCCATTCTGACTTCACACACCTCAATTCTATGACGTCACACACTTCCATTCTATGACTTCACACACCTCCATTCTGTGACTTCACACACCTCCATTCTGTGTTCACACACCTCCATTCTCTGACTTCACACACCTCCATTCTATGACTTCACACACCTACATTCTGTGACTTCACACACTTCCATTCTATGACTTCACACACCTCCATTCTATGACTTCACACACCTCCATTCTTGAACTTCACACACCTCCATTCTGTGACTTCACACACCTCCATTCTGTGACTTCACACAGCTCCATTCTGTGACTTCACACACCTCCATTCTCCGACTTCACACACCTCCATTCTATGACTTCACACATCCATTTTGACTTCACACAACTCCAATATATAACTTCAAACACCTCAATTCTGTGACTTCACACACCACCATTCTATAAATTCATACCCGTCCATTCTGTGACTTCACACACCTCCATTCTTTGACTTCACACACCTCCATTCTGTGACTTCACCCCCTCCATTCTGTGACTTCCCACACCTCCATTCTCCGACTTCACACCCCTCCAGTTTGACTTCTCATACCTCCATTCTATGACTTCACACACCTCCATTCTGTGACTTCACAAAACTCCATTCTATGATTTCACACACCTCCAATCTATGACTTCACACACCTACATTTTAGGACATCACACACCTCCATTTTGACTTCACACACCTGCATTATGTGACTCCACACACCTCCCTTCTGTGAATTCACACACCTCCATTCTATGACTTCACACACCTTCATTGTATGACTTCACACACCTCCATTCTATGACTTCACACACTTCCATTATATGATTTCACATACCTCCATGCTATGACTTCACACACCTCCATTCTGTGACTTCACACACCTCCATTCTATGACTTCACACACCTCAATTCTGTCACTTCACAAACCTTCATTCTATGATTTCACACACCTCCATTCTCTGACTTCCCCCACCTCCTTTCTATGACTTCACACCTCCATTCTGACTTCACACACCTCCATTATGTGACTTCACACACCTCCATTATATGACGTCACACAACTCCTTTCTATCACTTCACACACCTCCATTCTATGACTTCACACACCTCCATTCTGTGACTTCACACACCTCCATTCTGTGACTGCACACACCTTCATTCTTACTTCACAAACATATATTCTATGACTTCACACACCTCCATTCTATGACTTCACACACCTCCATTCTTTGACTTCACACACCTCCATTCTGTGACTTCACACACCTCCATTCTGTGACTTCACACACCTCCATTCTCCGACTTCACACACCTCCATTCTATGACTTCACACATCCATTTTGACTTCAAACAACTCCAATATATAACTTCAAAAACCTCAGTTCTGTGACTTCACACACCTCCATTCTATGAATTCATACCCGTTCATTCTGTGACTTCACACACCTCCATTCTTTGACTTCACACACCTCCATTCTGTGACTTCACCCCCTCCATTCTGTGACTTCCCACACCTCCATTCTCCGACTTCACACCCCTCCAGTTTGACTTCACATACCTCCATTCTATGACTTCACACACCTCCATTCTGTGACTTCACAAAACTCCATTCTATGATTTCACACACCTCCAATCTATGACTTCACACACCTACATTTTAGGACATCACACACCTCCATTTTGACTTTACACACCTCCATTATGTGACTCCACACACCTCCCTTATGTGAATTCACACACCTCCATTCTATGACTTCACACACCTTCATTGTATGACTTTACACACCTCCATTCTATGACTTCACACACTTCCATTCTATGATTTTACATACCTCCATGCTATGACTTCACACACCTCCATTCTGTGACTTCACACACCTCCATGCTATGACTTCACACACCTCAATTCTGTGACTTCACAAACCTTCATTCTATGATTTCACACACCTCCATTCTATGACTTCACACACCTCCATTTTAGGACATCACACACCTCCATTTTGAGTTCACACACCTCCATTCTGTGACTTCACACACCTCCATACTAGGAATTCACACACTTCCATTGGGACGTCACACACCTCTATTCTATGAGTTCACACACCTCCATTCTATGACTTCACACACCTCCATTCTGACTTCACACACCTCCATTGTATGACTTCACAGACCTCGAATCTGTGACTTCACTCAGCTCCACTCTATGACTTCACACTCCTCCATTCTCTGACTTCCCACACCTCCTTTCTATGACTTCACCCACCTCTATTCTATGACTTCACACCTCAATTCTGACTTCACACACCTCCATTCTGTGACTTCACACAACTCCATTATATGATATCCCACACCTCCATTCTATGACTTCACACACCTCCATTCTATGACTTCACACACTTCCATTGTGACGTCACACACCTCCATTCTATGAGTTCACACACCTCCATTCTGACTTCACACACCTCCATTCTATGACTTCACACACCTCCATTCTGACTTCACACACCTCTATTATATGACTTCGCACACCTCCATTCTGATATCACACACCTCCATTCTATGACTTCACAGACCTCGAATCTGTGACTTCACTCGCCTGCATTCTATGACTTTACATTCCTCCATTCTATGACTTCCCACACCTCTTTCTATGACTTCACACACCTTCATTTTGACTTCAGAAACATCCATTCCATGACTTCACACACCTCCATTCTATGACTTCACAAACCTCCATTCTGTGACCTCACACATCTCCATTCTGAGTTCACACAACTCCATTCGGTGACTTCACACATCTCCATTCTGAATTTACACACCTCCATTCTATGACTTCACACACTTCCATTCTATGACTTCACACACCTTTATTCTGTGACTTCACAAACCTCCATTCTGAGTTCACACACCACCATTCTGTGACTCCACACACCTCCATTCTATGACCTCACACACTTCCATTCTATGACTTCACACACCTCCATTTTATAACTTCACACACCTCCATTCTATGACTTCACACACCTCCATTCTGAGATTACACACCTCCATTCTATGACTTCACACACCTCCATTCTTTGACGTCACACCTTTATTCTATGACTTCATACAACTTCATTCTTACTTTACAAACATCCATTCTATAACTTCACACACCTCCATTCTATGACTTCAAACAGCTCCATTTTGTGACTTCACACACCTCAATTCTATGACTTCACACACCTCCATTCTGTGACTTCACACACCTCCATTGTATGACTTCACACACTTCCATTGTGACGTCACTCACCTCCATTCTATGAGTTCACACACCTCCGTTCTGACTTCAAACACCTACATTCTATGACTTCACACACCTCCATTCTGTATTCACACAGCTCCATTCTGTGACTTCACAAAACTCCATTCTATGATTTCACACACCTCCATACTATGACTTCACACAACTCCATCTATGACTTCTCACACCTGCATTCTGACATCATACACCTCCATTCTATGACTTCACAGACCTCGAATCTGTGACTTCACTAACCTGCACTCTATGACTTCACACTCCTAATTCTATGACTTTCCACACCTCCTTTCTATGACTTCACCACCTCCAATCTATGACTACACACCTCCATTCTGACTTCACACACCTTCATTCTGTGAATTCACACGCCTCCATTTTTTGTGTTCACATACCTCCATTCTATGACTTCACACACCTTCATTCTTACTTCAGAAACATCCATTCTATGACGACACACTTCCATTCTATGACTTCACAAACCTCCAATCTGTGACTTCACACACCTCCATTCTGAGTTCACACAACTCCATTCGGTGACTTCACACACCTCCATTCTGACTTCACACACCTCAATTCTATGACGTCACACACTTCCATTCTATGACTTCACACACCTCCATTCTGTGACTTCACACACCTCCATTCTGTGTTCACACACCTCCATTCTCTGACTTCACACACCTCCATTCTATGACTTCACACACCTACATTCTGTGACTTCACACACTTCCATTCTATGACTTCACACACCTCCATTCTATGACTTCACACACCTCCATTCTTGAACTTCACACACCTCCATTCTGTGACTTCACACACCTCCATTCTGTGACTTCACACAGCTCCATTCTGTGACTTCACACACCTCCATTATCCGACTTCACACACCTCCATTCTATGACTTCACACATCCATTCTGATTTCACACACCTTCATTCTGTGAATTCACACGCCTCCATTTTTTGTGTTCACATACCTCCATTCTATGACTTCACACACCTTCATTCTTACTTCAGAAACATCCATTCTATGACGACACACTTCCATTCTATGACTTCACAAACCTCCAATCTGTGACTTCACACACCTCCATTCTGAGTTCACACAACTCCATTCGGTGACTTCACACACCTCCATTCTGACTTCACACACCTCAATTCTATGACGTCACACACTTCCATTCTATGACTTCACACACCTCCATTCTGTGACTTCACACACCTCCATTCTGTGTTCACACACCTCCATTCTCTGACTTCACACACCTCCATTCTATGACTTCACACACCTCCATTCTGTGACTTCACACACTTCCATTCTATGACTTCACACACCTCCATTCTATGACTTCACACACCTCCATTCTTTGACTTCACACACCTCCATTCTGTGACTTCACACACCTCCATTCTGTGACTTCACACAGCTCCATTCTGTGACTTCACACACCTCCATTCTCCGACTTCACACACCTCCATTCTATGACTTCAGACATCCATTTTGACTTCACACAACTCCAATATATAACTTCAAACACCTCAATTCTGTGACTTCACACACCTCCATTCCATGAATTCATACCCGTCCATTCTGTGACTTCACACACCTCCATTCTTTGACTTCACGCACCTCCATTCTGTGAATTCACCCCCTCCATTCTGTGACTTCCCACAACTCCATTCTCCGACTTCACACCCCTCCAGTTTGACTTCACATACCTCCATTGTATGACTTCACACACCTCCATTCTGTGACTTCACAAAACTCCATTCTATGATTTCACACACCTCCAATCTATGACTTCACACACCTACATTTTAGGACATCACACACCTCCATTTTGTCTTCACACACCTCCATTATGTGACTCCACACACCTCCCTTATGTGAATTCACACACCTCCATTCTATGACTTCACACACCTTCATTGTATGACTTCACACACCTCCATTCTATGACTTCACACACTTCCATTCTATGATTTCACATACCTCCATGCTATGACTTCACACACCTCCATTCTGTGACTTCACACACCTCCATTCTATGACTTCACACACCTCAATTCTGTGACTTCACAAACCTTCATTCTATGATTTCACACACCTCCATTCTATGACTTCACACACCTCCATTTTAGGACATCACACACCTCCATTTTGAGTTCACACACCTCCATTCTGTGACTTCACACACCTCCATACTATGAATTCACACACTTCCATTGGGACGTCACACACCTCTATTCTATGAGTTCACACACCTCCATTCTATGACTTCACACACCTCCATTCTGACTTCACACACCTCCATTGTATGACTTCACAGACCTCGAATCTGTGACTTCACTCAGCTCCACTCTATGACTTCACACTCCTCCATTCTCTGACTTCCCACACCTCCTTTCTATGACTTCACCCACCTCTATTCTATGACTTCACACCTCAATTCTGACTTCACACACCTCCATTCTGTGACTTCACACAACTCCATTATATGATATCCCACACCTCCATTCTATGACTTCACACACCTCCATTCTATGACTTCACACACTTCCATTGTGACGTCACACACCTCCATTCTATGAGTTCACACACCTCCATTCTGACTTCACACACCTCCATTCTATGACTTCACACACCTCCATTCTGACTTCACACACCTCTATTATATGACTTCGCACACCTCCATTCTGATATCACACACCTCCATTCTATGACTTCACAGACCTCGAATCTGTGACTTCACTCGCCTGCATTCTATGACTTTACATTCCTCCATTCTATGACTTCCCACACCTCTTTCTATGACTTCACACACCTTCATTTTGACTTCAGAAACATCCATTCCATGACTTCACACACCTCCATTCTATGACTTCACAAACCTCCATTCTGTGACCTCACACATCTCCATTCTGAGTTCACACAACTCCATTCGGTGACTTCACACATCTCCATTCTGAATTTACACACCTCCATTCTATGACTTCACACACTTCCATTCTATGACTTCACACACCTCTATTCTGTGACTTCACAAACCTCCATTCTGAGTTCACACACCTCCATTCTGTGACTTCACACACCTCCATTCTATGACCTCACACACTTCCATTCTATGACTTCACACACCTCCATTTTATAACTTCACACACCTCCATTCTATGACTTCACACACCTCCATTCTGAGATTACACACCTCCATTCTATGACTTCACACACCTCCATTCTTTGACGTCACACCTTTATTCTATGACTTCATACAACTTCATTCTTACTTTACAAACATCCATTCTATAACTTCACACACCTCCATTCTGTGACTTCACACACCTCCATTCTATGACTTCACCACTTCCATTGTGACGTCACTCACCTCCATTCTATGAGTTCACACACCTCCGTTCTGACTTCAAACACCTACATTCTATGACTTCACACACCTCCATTCTGTATTCACACAGCTCCATTCTGTATTCACACAGCTCCATTCTGTGACTTCACAAAACTCCATTCTATGATTTCACACACCTCCATACTATGACTTCACACAACTCCATCTATGACTTCTCACACCTGCATTCTGACATCATACACCTCCATTCTATGACTTCACAGACCTGGAATCTGTGACTTCACTAACCTGCACTCTATGACTTCACACTCCTAATTCTATGACTTTCCACACCTCCTTTCTATGACTTCACCACCTCCAATCTATGACTACACACCTCCATTCTGACTTCACACACCTTCATTCTGTGAATTCACACGCCTCCATTTTTTGTGTTCACATACCTCCATTCTATGACTTCACACACCTTCATTCTTACTTCAGAAACATCCATTCTATGACTTCACACAACCCCATTCTATGACTTCACAAACCTCCATTCTGTGACTTCACACACCTCCATTCTGAGTTCACACAACTCCATTCGGTGACTTCACACACCTCCATTCTGACTTCACACACCTCAATTCTATGACGTCACACACTTCCATTCTATGACTTCACACACCTCCATTCTGTGACTTCACACACCTCCATTCTGTGTTCACACACCTCCATTCTCTGACTTCACACACTTCCATTCTATGACTTCACACCTCCATTCTGTGACTTCACACACTTCCATTCTATGACTTCACACACCTCCATTCTATGACTTCACACACCTCCATTCTGTGACTTCACACACCTCCATTCTATGACCTCACACACCCTCATTCTATGGTTTCACACACCTCCATTCTATGAATTCACACATCAATTTTGACTTTACACACCTCCAATATATGACTTCAAACACCTCAATTCTGTGACTTCACTCACCTCCATTCTATGACCTCACACACCCTCATTCTATGGTTTCACACACCTCCATTCTATGAATTCACACATCCATTTTGACTTTACACACCTCCAATATATGACTTCAAACACCTCAATTCTGTGACTTCACACACCTCCATTCTATGAATTCACACACCCATTTTGACTTCGCACACCTCCTATATATGACTTCAAACACCTCAATTCTGTGACTTCACACACCTCCATTGTATGAGTTCATACCATCCATTCTATGATTTCACACACCTCCATTCTATGACTTCACACACTTCCATTCTGTGACTTCCCACACCTCCCTTCTGTGACTTCACACACCTCCATTCTATGACTTCACATACCTCTATTCTGACTTCACACACCTCCATTCTATGACTTCACACACCTCCATTCTGACTTCACACACCTCCATTCTATGACTTCGCACACCTCTATTCTGACTTCACACACCTCCATTCTGTGACTTCACACACCTCCCTTCGATGACTTCACACACCTACATTCTTTGACTTCACACACAACCATTTTGACTTCAAACCTCCATTCTGTGACTTCACACACTTACATTTGTGACTTCTCACACCACCTTTTTGACTTCACACATCTCCATTCTGTGACTTCACACACCTCCATTCTGTGACTTCACACACCTCCATTCTGTGATTTCACACACCTCCCTTCCGTGACTTCATCCACCTCCATTCTATGACTTCACACACCTCCATTCTATGACTTCACACACTTCCATTCTATGACTTCACACACCTCCATTCTATGACTTCACACACCTCCATTCTATGACTTCCCAAACCTGCATTCTGACTTCACACACCTCCATTGTATGACTTCACACATCTTCTTTCTGTAACTTCCCACACTTCCAATGTTTGACTTCACAAACCACCATTCCATGACTTCACACACCTTCATTCTCTGAGTTCACACACCTCCATTCTTTGACTTCACACACCTCCATTTTGACTTCACACACCTACTTTCTGTGACTTCACACACCTCCATTTGTGACTTCACACACCACCATTTTGATTTCACACACCACCATTCTGTGACTTCACACACCTCCATTCTGAGTTCACACACCTCCATTTTGTGACTTCACAAACCTCTATTCTATGATTTCACACACCTCCATTTTAGGACGTCACACACCTCCATTTTGACTTCACACACTTTCATTCTGTGACTTCACACACCTCCATTCTATGATTTCACATACCTTCATGCGATGACTTCACACACCTCCATTCTGTGACTTCACACACCTCCATTCTGAGTTCACACAACTCCATTCTGTGACTTCCCAAACCTCTATTCTATGATTTCACACACCTCCATTCTGTGACTTCACACATCTCCATTCTGAGTTCACACACCTCCATTCTGTGACTTCACACACCTCCATTCTGTGACTTCACACACCTCCATTCTATGACTTCACACACCTCCATTCTGTGAGTTCACCTACCTCCATTCTTTGACTTCACACACCTCCAATCTATGACTTCACACACCTCCATTTTATGACGTCACACACCTCCATTTTGACTTCACACACCTCCATTATATGACTTCACACACCTCTCTTCTGTGACTTCACACATCTCCATTCTATGACTTCACACACCTTCATTGTATGACTTCGCACACCTCCATTCTATGACTTCACACACTTCCATTCTATGATTTCACATACCTTCATGCGATGACTTCACACACATCCATTCTGTGACTTCACACACCTCCATTCTGAGTTCACACAACGCCATTCTGTGACTACACAAACCTCTATTCTATGATTTAACACACCTCCATTCTATGACTTCTCACACCTCCATTTTAGGACGTCACACACCTCCATTTTGACTTCACACACTTCCATTCTGTGACTTCACACACCTCCATTCTATGACTTCACACACTTCCATTGGGACGTCACACACCTCCATTCTAAGAGTTGACACACCTACATTCTATGACTTCACACACCTTCATTCGACTTCACACACCTCCATTCTATGACTTCACAGACCTCGAATCTGTGACTTCACTAACCTCCAATCTATGACTTCACACTCATCCATTCTTGACTTCCCACACCTCCTCTCTATGACTTCACACCTCCATTCTGACTTCACACACCTCCATTATGTGACTTCACATACCTCCATTATATGACGTCACACAACTCCGTTCTATGACTTCACACACCTCCATTCTATGACTTCACACACCTCCATTCTGTGACTTCACACACCTCCATTCTGTGACTTCACACACCTCCATTCTGTGACTTCACACACCTCCATTCTCCGACTTCACACACCTCCATTCTATGATTTCACACATCCATTTTGACTTCACACAACTCCAATATATAACTTCAAACACCTCAATTCCATGACTTCACACACCTCCATTCTATGAATTCATACCCATCCATTCTGTGACTTCACCCACCTCCATTCTGTGACTTCCCACACCTCCATTATCCGACTTCACACCCCTTCAATTTGACTTCACATACCTCCATTCTATGACTTCACACACCTCTATTCTGTGATTTCACAAACCTCCATTCTATGATTTCACACACCTCCGATCTATGACTACACACACCTACATTTTATGACGTCACACACCTCCATTATGTGACTCCACACACCTCCCTTCCGTGACTTGACACACCTCAATTCTATGACTTCACACACCTCCATTTTGGCTTCACACACCTCCATTCCGTGACTTCACACATCTCCATTCTGGGACTTCACACACCTCCATTCTGTGACTTCACACACCTCCATTCTGTGACTTCACACACCTCCATTCTATGACTTCACACACTTCCATTCTATGATTTCACATACCTCCATGCTATGACTTCACACACCTCCATTCTGTGACTTCACACACCTCCATTCTATGACTTCACACACCTCCATTCTGTGACTTCACAAACCTTCATTCTATGATTTCACACACCTCCATTCTATGACTTCACACACCTCCATTTTAGGACGTCACACACCTCCATTTTGACTTCACACACTTCCATTTTGTAACTTCACACACCTCCATTCTATGACTTCACACACTTCCATTGGGACGTAACACACCTCCATTCTATGATTTCACACACCTCCAATCTATGACTTCACACACCTACATTTTATGACGTCACACACCTCCATTTTGACTTCACAGACCTCCATTATGTGACTCCACACACCTCCCTTCTGTGACTTCACACACCTCCATTCTATGACTTCACACACTTCCATTCTATGACTTCACACATCGCCATTCCGTGACTTCACACACCTGCATTGTGAGTTCACACACCTCCATTTTCACTTCACACACCTCCATTATGTGACTCCACACACCTCCCTTCTGAGACTTGACACACCTCCATTCTATGACTTCACACACCTTAATTGTATGACTTCACAAACCTCCATTCTATGACTTCACACACTTCCATTCTATGATTTCACTTACCTCCATGCTATGACTTCACACACCTCCATTCTGTGACTTCACACACCTCCATTCTATGACTTCACACACCTCCATTCTGTGACTTCACAAACCTTCATTCTATGATTTCACACACCTCCATTCTATGACTTCACACACCTCCATTCTTTGTCTTCACACACCTCCATTCTGTGACTTCACACACCTCCATTCTGTGACTTCACACAGCTCCATTCTGTGACTGGACACACCACCATTCTCCGAGTTCACACACCTCCATTCTATGACTTCACACATCCACTTTGACTTCACACACCTCCAATATATAACTTCAAACACCTCAATTCTGTGACTTCACCCAACTCCATTCTATGAATTCATACCCGTCCATTCTGTGACTTCACACACCTCCATTCTTTGACTTCACACACCTACATTCTGTGACTTCACCCACCTCCATTCTGTGACTTCCCTCACCTCCATTCTCCGACTTCACACCCCTCCATTTTGACTTCACATACCTCCATTCTATGACTTCACACACCTCCATTCTGTGACTTCACAAACCTCCATTCTATGATTTCACACACCTCCAATCTATGACTTCACACACCTACATTTTATGACGTCACACACCTCCATTTTGACTTCACACACCTCCATTATGTGACTCCACACACCTCCCTTCTGTGAATTCACACACCTCCATTATATGACTTCACACACCTTCATTGTATGACTTCACACACCTCCATTCTATGACTTCACACACTTCCATTCTATGATTTCACATACCTCCATGCTATGACTTCACACACCTCCATTCTGTGACTTCACACACCTCAATTCTATGACTTCACACACCTCACTTCTGTGACTTCACAAACCTTCATTCTATGATTTCACACACCTCCATTCTATGACTTCACACACCTCCATTTTAGGACATCACACACCTCCATTCTGACTTCACACACCTCCATTCTATGACTTCACAGACCTCGAATCTGTGACTTCACTCACCTCCACTCTATGACTTCACACTCCTCCATTCTCTGACTTCCCACACCTCCTTTCTATGACTTCACCCACCTCTATTCTATGACTTCACACCTCAATTCTGACTTCACATACCTCCATTCTGTGACTTCACACACCTCCATTATATGATATCACACACCTCCATTCTATGACTTCACACACCTCCGTTCTATGACTTCACGCACTTCCATTGTGATGCCACACACCTCCATTCTATGAGTTCACACACCTCCATTCTGACTTCACACACCTCCATTCTATGACTTCACACACCTCCATTCTGACTTCACAAACCTCTATTCTATGACTTCACACTCCTCCATTCTAATATCACACACCTCCTTTCTATGACTTCACAGATCTCGAATCTGTGACTTCACTCGCCTGCATTCTATGACTTTACATTCCTCCATTCTATGACTTCCCACACCTCTTTCTATGACTTCACACACCTTCATTTTTACTTCAGAAACATCCATTCCATGACTTCACACACCTCCATTCTATGACTTCACAAACCTCCATTTTGTGACTTCACACATCTCCGTTCTGAGTTCACACAACTCCATTCGGTGACTTCACACATATCCATTCTGACTTCACACACCTCCATGCTATGACTTCACACACTTCCATTCTATGACTTCACACACCTCTATTCTGTGACTTCACAAACCTCCATTCTGAGTTCACACACCTCCATTCTGTGACTTCACACACCTCCATTCTGTGACTTCACACACATCCATTGTGTGACTTCACACACTTCCATTGTATGACTTCATAAACCTCCCTTTTATAATTTCACACACCTCCAATCTGTGACTTCACACACCTCCATTCTATGACCTCACACACCCTCATTCTATGATTTCACACACCTCCATTCTATGATTTCACACATCCATTTTGACTTCACACACCTCTAATATATGACTTCAAACACCTCAATTCTGTGACTTCACACACCTCCATTCTATGACTTCGTACCGTCCATTCTGTGACTTCAAACACCTCCATTCTATGACTTCACACACTTCCATTCTATGACTTCACACACCTCCATTTTATAACTTCACACACCTCCATTATATGACTTCACACACCTCCATTCTGAGTTTACACACCTCCATTCTATGACTTCACACACCTCCATTCTTTGACGTCACACCTTTATTCTATGACTTCATACAACTTCATTCTTACTTTACAAACATCCATTCTATAACTTCACACACCTCCATTCTATGACTTCATACAGCTCCATTCTGTGACTTCACACACCTCCATTCTATGACTTCACACACCTCCATTCTGTGACTTCACACACCTCCATTCTATGACTTCACCACTTCCATTGTGACGTCACTCACCTCCATTCTATGAGTTCACACACCTCCGTTTTGACTTCAAACACCTACATTCTATGACTTCACACACCTCCATTCTTTATTCACACAGCTCCATTCTGTGACTTCACAAAACTCCATTCTATGATTTCACACACCTCCATACTATGACTTCACACAACTCCATCTATGACTTCTCACACCTGCATTCTGACATCACACACCTCCATTCTATGACTTCACAGAACTCGAATCTGTGACTTCACTCCCCTGCACTCTATGACTTCACACTCCTAATTCTATGACTTTCCACACCTCCTTTCTATGACTTCACCACCTCCAGTCTATGACTACACACCTCCATTCTGACTTCACACACCTTCATTCTGTGAATTCACACACCTCCATTTTTTGTGTTCACATACCTCCATTCTATGACTTCACACACCTTCATTCTTACTTCAGAACATCCATTCTATGACTTCACACAACCCCATTCTATGACTTCACAAACCTCCATTCTGTGACTTCACACACCTCCATTCTGAGTTCACAAAACTCCATTCGGTGACTTCACACACCTCCATTCTGACTTCACACACCTACATTCTGTGACTTCACACACCTCCATTCGGTGTTCACACACCTCCATTCTGTGACTTCACACCTCCATTCTGTGACTTCACACACCTCCATTCTGTGAGTTCACACACTTCCATTCTATGACTTCACACACCTCCATTCTATGACTTCACACACCTCCATTCTGACTTCACACAGCTCCATTCTGTGACTTCACAAAACTCCATTCTATGATTTGACACACCTCCATACTATGACTTCACACACCTCCATCTATGACTTCACAAACCTCCATTCTGTGTCTTCACACACCTCCATTCTGAATTCACACACCTCCTTTCTATGACTTCACACACTTCCATTCTATGACTTCACACACCTCCATTCTGTGGCTTCACACACCTACATTCTGAGTTCACACACCTCCATTCTGTGACTTCACACACCTCCATTCTGTGACTTCACACACCTCCATTCTGTGACTTCACACACTTCGATCCTATGACTTCACACACCTCAATTCTATGAATTCATGCACCTCCATTCTGTGATTTCACAAACCTCCATTCTATGACTTCACACACCTCCATTCTGTGACATCACACACCTCCATTCTATGACTTCACACACCTCCATTCTATGACTTCACAAACCTCCATTCTGAGTTCACAGACCTCCATTCTATGACTTCACACACCTCCATTCTATGACTTCACTCACCCCCATTCTGACTTCACACACCTCCATTCTGACTTCACACACCTCCATTCTATGACTTCACACACCTCCATTGTGACTTCACACAGCTCCATTCTGTGACTTCACAAAACTCCATTCTATGATTTGACACACCTCCATACTATGACTTCACACACCTCCATCTATGACTTCACACACCTCCATTCTGAATTCACACACCTCCATTCTGTGACTTTACACACCTCCATTCTGACTTCACACACCTCCGTTGTATGACTTCACACACCTCCATTCTATGACTTCACAAACCTCCATTCTGTGACTTCACACACCTCCATTCTGACTTCACACACCTCCATTCTGTGACTTCACACACCTCCATTCTTCCTTCACACACCTCCATTCTATGACTTCACAAACTTCCATTCTAGGACTTCACACAACTCCATTCTGTGGCTTCACACACCTCAATTCTGTGACTTGACACACCTCCATTCTGACTTCACACACCTCCCTTCTATGACTTCACACACCTCCATTCTTTGATTTCACACACCTTCATTCTTACTTCAGAAACATCCATTCTCTGACTTCACACACCTCCATTCTATGACTTCACAAACTTCCATTCTGTGTCTTCACACACCTCCATCCTGAATTCACACACCTCCTTTCTATGACTTCACACACTTCCATTCTATGACTTCACACACCTCCATTCTGTGGCTTCACACACCTACATTCTGAGTTCACACACCTCCATTCTGTGACTTCACACACCTCCATTCTGTGACTTCACACACCTCCATTCTGTGACTTCACACACCTCGATCCTATGACTTCACACACCTCAATTCTATGAATTCACGCACCTCCATTCTGTGATTTCACAAACCTCCATTCTATGACTTCACACACCTCCATTCTGTGACTTCACACACCTCCATTCTATGACTTCACACACCTCCATTCTATGATTTAACAAACCTCCATTCTGAGTTCACAGACCTCCATTCTATGATTTCACACACCTCCATTCTATGACTTCACTCACCTTCATTGTATGACTTCACACACCTCCATTCTATGACTTCACACACTTCCATTCTATGATGTCACATACCTCCATGCTATGACTTCACACACCTCCATTCTGTGACTTCACACACCTCCATTCTATGACTTCACACACCTCTATTCTGTGACTTCACAAACCTTCATTCTATGATTTCACACACCTCGATTCTATGACTTCACACACCTCAATTTTAGGACGTCACACACCTCCATTTTGACTTCACACACTTCCATTTTGTAACTTCACACACCTCCATTCTATGACTTCTCACACTTCCATTGTGACGTCACACACCTCCATTCTATTAGTTCGCACACCTACATTCTATGACTTCACACACCTTCATTCGACTTCACACACCTCCATTCTGACTTCACACACCTCCATTATGTGACTTCACACACCTCCATTATATGACGTCACACAACTCCGTTCTATGACTTCACACACCTCCATTCTATGACTTCACACACCTCCATTCTGTGACTTCACACACCTCCATTCTATGAATTCTCACACCTTCATTCTTACTTCACAAACATACATTCTATGACTTCACACACCTCCATTCTATGACTTCACACACCTCCATTCTTTGACTTCACACACCTCCATTCTGTGACTTCACACACCTCCATTCTGTGACTTCACACAGCTCCATTTTGTGACTTCACACACCTCCATTCTCCGACTTCACACACCTCTATTCTATGACTTCACACATCCATTTTGACTTCACACAACTCCAATATATAACTTCAAACACCTCAATTCTGTGACATCACACACCTCCATTCTATGAAATCATACCCGTCCATTCTGTGACTTCACACACCTCCATTCTGAGTTCACACACCTCCATTTTGTGACTTCACAAACCTCTATTCTATGATTTCACACACCTCCATTTTAGGACGTCACACACCTCCATTTTGACTTCACACACTTTCATTCTGTGACTTCACACACCTCCATTCTATGATTTCACATACCTTCATGCGATGACTTCACACACCTCCATTCTGTGACTTCACACACCTCCATTCTTTGACTTCACACACCTCCATTCTGTGACTTCCCAAACCTCTATTCTATGATTTCACACACCTCCATTCTGTGACTTCACACATCTCCATTCTGAGTTCACACAACTCCACTCTGTGACTTCACACACCTCCATTCTGTGACTTCACACACCTCCATTCTATGACTTCACACACCTCCATTCTGTGACTTCACCTACCTCAATTCTATGACTTCACACACCTCCAATCTATGACTTCACACACCTCCATTTTATGACGTCACACACCTCCATTTTGACTTCTCACACCTCCATTATGTGACTTCACACACCTCTCTTCTGTGACTTCACACATCTCCATTCTATGACTTCACACACCTTCATTGTGTGACTTCGCACACCTCCATTCTATGACTTCACACACTTCCATTCTATGATTTCACATACCTTCATGCGATGACTTAACACACATCCATTCTGTGACTTCACACACCTCCATTCTGAGTTCACACAACGCCATTCTGTGACTTCACAAACCTCTATTCTATGATTTCACACACCTCCATTCTATGACTTCTCACACCTCCATTTTAGGACGTCACACACCTCCATTTTGACTTCACACACTTCCATTCTGTGACTTCACACCTCCATTCTATGACTTCACACACCTTCATTCGACTTCACACACCTCCATTCTATGACTTCACAGACCTCGAATCTGTGACTTCACTAACCTCCAATCTATGACTTCACACTCCTCCATTCTTGACTTCCCACACATCCTTTCTATGACTTCACACCTCCATTCTGACTTCACACACCTCCATTATGTGACTTCACACACCTCCATTATATGACGTCACACAACTCCGTTCTATGACTTCACACACCTCCATTCTATGACTTCACACACCTCCATTCTTTGACTTCACACACCTCCATTCTGTGACTTCACACACCTCCATTCTCCGACTTCACACACCTCCATTCTATGACTTCACACATCCATTTTGACTTCACACAACTCCAATATATAACTTCAAACACCTCAATTCCGTGACTTCACACACCTCCATTCTATGAATTCATACCCATCCATTCTGTGACTTCACCCACCTCCATTCTGTGACTTCCCACACCTCCATTCTCCGACTTCACACCCCTCCAATTTGACGTCACATACCTCCATTCTATGACTTCACACACCTCCATTCTGTGACTTCACTAACCTCCATTCTATGATTTCACACACCTCCAATCTATGACTACACACACCTACATATTATGACGTCACACACCTCCGTTTTGACTTCACACACCTCCATTATGTGACTCCACACACCTCCCTTCTGTGACTTGACACACCTCCATTCTATGACTTCACACACCTCCATTTTGGCTTCACACACCTCCATTCCGTGACTTCACACACCTCCATTCTGGGACTTCACACACCTCCATTCTGGGACTTCACACACCTCCATTCTGTGACTTCACACACCTCCATTCTATGACTTCACACACTTCCATTCTATGATTTCACATACCTCCATGCTATGACTTCACACACCTCCATTCTTTGACTTCACACACCTCCATTATATGACTTCACACACCTCCATTCTGTGACTTCACAAACCTTCATTCTATGATTTCACACACCTCCATTCTATGACTTCACACACCTCCATTTTAGGACGTCACACACCTCCATTTTGACTTCACACACTTCAATTTTGTAACTTCACACACCGCCATTCTATGACTTCACACACTTCCATTGGGACGTCACACACCTCCATTCTATTAGTTCACACACCTACATTCTATTACTTCACACACCTTCATTCGACTTCACACACCTCCATTCTGACTTCACACACCTCCATTATGTGACTTCACACACCTCTATTATATGACGTCACACAACTCCGTTCTATGACTTCACACATCCATTTTGACTTCACACAACTCCAATATATAACTTCAAACACCTCAATTCCGTGACTTCACACACCTCCATTCTATGAATTCATACCCATCCATTCTGTGACTTCACCCACCTCCATTCTGTGACTTCCCACACCTCCATTCTCCGACTTCACACCCCTCCAATTTGACGTCACATACCTCCATTCTATGACTTCACACACCTCCATTCTGTGACTTCACTAACCTCCATTCTATGATTTCACACACCTCCAATCTATGACTACACACACCTACATATTATGACGTCACACACCTCCGTTTTGACTTCACACACCTCCATTATGTGACTCCACACACCTCCCTTCTGTGACTTGACACACCTCCATTCTATGACTTCACACACCTCCATTTTGGCTTCACACACCTCCATTCCGTGACTTCACACACCTCCATTCTGGGACTTCACACACCTCCATTCTGGGACTTCACACACCTCCATTCTGTGACTTCACACACCTCCATTCTATGACTTCACACACTTCCATTCTATGATTTCACATACCTCCATGCTATGACTTCACACACCTCCATTCTTTGACTTCACACACCTCAATTATATGACTTCACACACCTCCATTCTGTGACTTCACAAACCTTCATTCTATGATTTCACACACCTCCATTCTATGACTTCACACACCTCCATTTTAGGACGTCACACACCTCCATTTTGACTTCACACACTTCCATTTTGTAACTTCACACACCTCCATTCTATGACTTCACACACTTCCATTGGGACGTCACACACCTCCATTCTATTAGTTCACACACCTACATTCTATTACTTCACACACCTTCATTCGACTTCACACACCTCCATTCTGACTTCACACACCTCCATTATGTGACTTCACACACCTCTATTATATGACGTCACACAACTCCGTTCTATGACTTCACACACCTCCATTCTATGACTTCACACACCTCCATTCTGTGACTCCACACACCTCCATTCTATGACTTCTCACACCTTCATTCTTACTTCACAAACATACATTCTATGACTTCACACACCTCCATTCTATGACTTCACACACCTCCATTGTGACTTCACACAGCTCCATTCTGTGACTTCACAAAACTCCATTCTATGATTTGACACACCTCCATACTATGACTTCACACACCTCCATCTATGACTTCACAAACCTCCATTCTCTATCTTCACACACCTCCATTCTGAATTCACACACCTCCTTTCTATGACTTCACACACTTCCATTCTATGACTTCACACACCTCCATTCTGTGGCTTCACACACCTACATTCTGAGTTCACACACCTCCATTCTGTGACTTCACACACCTCCATTCTGTGACTTCACACACCTCGATCCTATGACTTCACACACCTCAATTGTATGAATTCACGCACCTCCATTCTATGACTTCACACACTTCCATTCTATGACTTCACACACCTCTATTCTGTGACTTCACAAACCTCCATTCTGAGTTCACACACCTCCATTCTGTGACTTCACACACCTCCATTCTATGACCTCACACACTTCCATTCTATGACTTCACACACCTCCATTTTATAACTTCACACACCTCCATTCTATGACTTCACACACCTCCATTCTGAGATTACACACCTCCATTCTATGACTTCACACACCTCCATTCTTTGACGTCACACCTTTATTCTATGACTTCATACAACTTCATTCTTACTTTACAAACATCCATTCTATAACTTCACACACCTCCATTCTGTGACTTCACACACCTCCATTCTATGACTTCACCACTTCCATTGTGACGTCACTCACCTCCATTCTATGAGTTCACACACCTCCGTTCTGACTTCAAACACCTACATTCTATGACTTCACACACCTCCATTCTGTATTCACACAGCTCCATTCTGTATTCACACAGCTCCATTCTGTGACTTCACAAAACTCCATTCTATGATTTCACACACCTCCATACTATGACTTCACACAACTCCATCTATGACTTCTCACACCTGCATTCTGACATCATACACCTCCATTCTATGACTTCACAGACCTGGAATCTGTGACTTCACTAACCTGCACTCTATGACTTCACACTCCTAATTCTATGACTTTCCACACCTCCTTTCTATGACTTCACCACCTCCAATCTATGACTACACACCTCCATTCTGACTTCACACACCTTCATTCTGTGAATTCACACGCCTCCATTTTTTGTGTTCACATACCTCCATTCTATGACTTCACACACCTTCATTCTTACTTCAGAAACATCCATTCTATGACTTCACACAACCCCATTCTATGACTTCACAAACCTCCATTCTGTGACTTCACACACCTCCATTCTGAGTTCACACAACTCCATTCGGTGACTTCACACACCTCCATTCTGACTTCACACACCTCAATTCTATGACGTCACACACTTCCATTCTATGACTTCACACACCTCCATTCTGTGACTTCACACACCTCCATTCTGTGTTCACACACCTCCATTCTCTGACTTCACACACTTCCATTCTATGACTTCACACCTCCATTCTGTGACTTCACACACTTCCATTCTATGACTTCACACACCTCCATTCTATGACTTCACACACCTCCATTCTGTGACTTCACACACCTCCATTCTATGACCTCACACACCCTCATTCTATGGTTTCACACACCTCCATTCTATGAATTCACACATCAATTTTGACTTTACACACCTCCAATATATGACTTCAAACACCTCAATTCTGTGACTTCACTCACCTCCATTCTATGACCTCACACACCCTCATTCTATGGTTTCACACACCTCCATTCTATGAATTCACACATCCATTTTGACTTTACACACCTCCAATATATGACTTCAAACACCTCAATTCTGTGACTTCACACACCTCCATTCTATGAATTCACACACCCATTTTGACTTCGCACACCTCCTATATATGACTTCAAACACCTCAATTCTGTGACTTCACACACCTCCATTGTATGAGTTCATACCATCCATTCTATGATTTCACACACCTCCATTCTATGACTTCACACACTTCCATTCTGTGACTTCCCACACCTCCCTTCTGTGACTTCACACACCTCCATTCTATGACTTCACATACCTCTATTCTGACTTCACACACCTCCATTCTATGACTTCACACACCTCCATTCTGACTTCACACACCTCCATTCTATGACTTCGCACACCTCTATTCTGACTTCACACACCTCCATTCTGTGACTTCACACACCTCCCTTCGATGACTTCACACACCTACATTCTTTGACTTCACACACAACCATTTTGACTTCAAACCTCCATTCTGTGACTTCACACACTTACATTTGTGACTTCTCACACCACCTTTTTGACTTCACACATCTCCATTCTGTGACTTCACACACCTCCATTCTGTGACTTCACACACCTCCATTCTGTGATTTCACACACCTCCCTTCCGTGACTTCATCCACCTCCATTCTATGACTTCACACACCTCCATTCTATGACTTCACACACTTCCATTCTATGACTTCACACACCTCCATTCTATGACTTCACACACCTCCATTCTATGACTTCCCAAACCTGCATTCTGACTTCACACACCTCCATTGTATGACTTCACACATCTTCTTTCTGTAACTTCCCACACTTCCAATGTTTGACTTCACAAACCACCATTCCATGACTTCACACACCTTCATTCTCTGAGTTCACACACCTCCATTCTTTGACTTCACACACCTCCATTTTGACTTCACACACCTACTTTCTGTGACTTCACACACCTCCATTTGTGACTTCACACACCACCATTTTGATTTCACACACCACCATTCTGTGACTTCACACACCTCCATTCTGAGTTCACACACCTCCATTTTGTGACTTCACAAACCTCTATTCTATGATTTCACACACCTCCATTTTAGGACGTCACACACCTCCATTTTGACTTCACACACTTTCATTCTGTGACTTCACACACCTCCATTCTATGATTTCACATACCTTCATGCGATGACTTCACACACCTCCATTCTGTGACTTCACACACCTCCATTCTGAGTTCACACAACTCCATTCTGTGACTTCCCAAACCTCTATTCTATGATTTCACACACCTCCATTCTGTGACTTCACACATCTCCATTCTGAGTTCACACACCTCCATTCTGTGACTTCACACACCTCCATTCTGTGACTTCACACACCTCCATTCTATGACTTCACACACCTCCATTCTGTGAGTTCACCTACCTCCATTCTTTGACTTCACACACCTCTCTTCTGTGACTTCACACATCTCCATTCTATGACTTCACACACCTTCATTGTATGACTTCGCACACCTCCATTCTATGACTTCACACACTTCCATTCTATGATTTCACATACCTTCATGCGATGACTTCACACACATCCATTCTGTGACTTCACACACCTCCATTCTGAGTTCACACAACGCCATTCTGTGACTACACAAACCTCTATTCTATGATTTAACACACCTCCATTCTATGACTTCTCACACCTCCATTT
Source organism: Megascapheus bottae (assembly GCA_024803745.1). NCBI lineage: Eukaryota > Metazoa > Chordata > Mammalia > Rodentia > Geomyidae > Megascapheus > Megascapheus bottae. Next base: position 58,381 of record JANJXV010001552.1, on the reverse strand, counting down.
TAGGACGTCACACACCTCCATTTTGACTTCACACACTTCCATTCTGTGACTTCACACACCTCCATTCTATGACTTCACACACTTCCATTGGGACGTCACACACCTCCATTCTAAGAGTTGACACACTTACATTCTATGACTTCACACACCTTCATTCGACTTCACACACCTCCATTCTATGACTTCACAGACCTCGAATCTGTGACTTCACTAACCTCCAATCTGTGACTTCACACTCATCCATTCTTGACTTCCCACACCTCCTCTCTATGACTTCACACCTCCATTCTGACTTCACACACCTCCATTATGTGACTTCACATACCTCCATTATATGACGTCACACAACTCCGTTCTATGACTTCACACACCTCCATTCTATGACTTCACACACCTCCATTCTGTGACTTCACACACCTCCATTCTGTGACTTCACACACCTCCATTCTGTGACTTCACACACCTCCATTCTCCGACTTCACACACCTCCATTCTATGATTTCACACATCCATTTTGACTTCACACAACTCCAATATATAACTTCAAACACCTCAATTCCATGACTTCACACACCTCCATTCTATGAATTCATACCCATCCATTCTGTGACTTCACCCACCTCCATTCTGTGACTTCCCACACCTCCATTATCCGACTTCACACCCCTTCAATTTGACTTCACATACCTCCATTCTATGACTTCACACACCTCTATTCTGTGATTTCACAAACCTCCATTCTATGATTTCACACACCTCCGATCTATGACTACACACACCTACATTTTATGACGTCACACACCTCCATTATGTGACTCCACACACCTCCCTTCCGTGACTTGACACACCTCAATTCTATGACTTCACACACCTCCATTTTGGCTTCACACACCTCCATTCCGTGACTTCACACATCTCCATTCTGGGACTTCACACACCTCCATTCTGTGACTTCACACACCTCCATTCTGTGACTTCACACACCTCCATTCTTTGACTTCACACACCTCCATTCTGTGACTTCCCAAACCTCTATTCTATGATTTCACACACCTCCATTCTGTGACTTCACACATCTCCATTCTGAGTTCACACAACTCCACTCTGTGACTTCACACACCTCCATTCTGTGACTTCACACACCTCCATTCTATGACTTCACACACCTCCATTCTGTGACTTCACCTACCTCAATTCTATGACTTCACACACCTCCAATCTATGACTTCACACACCTCCATTTTATGACGTCACACACCTCCATTTTGACTTCTCACACCTCCATTATGTGACTTCACACACCTCTCTTCTGTGACTTCACACATCTCCATTCTATGACTTCACACACCTTCATTGTGTGACTTCGCACACCTCCATTCTATGACTTCACACACTTCCATTCTATGATTTCACATACCTTCATGCGATGACTTAACACACATCCATTCTGTGACTTCACACACCTCCATTCTGAGTTCACACAACGCCATTCTGTGACTTCACAAACCTCTATTCTATGATTTCACACACCTCCATTCTATGACTTCTCACACCTCCATTTTAGGACGTCACACACCTCCATTTTGACTTCACACACTTCCATTCTGTGACTTCACACCTCCATTCTATGACTTCACACACCTTCATTCGACTTCACACACCTCCATTCTATGACTTCACAGACCTCGAATCTGTGACTTCACTAACCTCCAATCTATGACTTCACACTCCTCCATTCTTGACTTCCCACACATCCTTTCTATGACTTCACACCTCCATTCTGACTTCACACACCTCCATTATGTGACTTCACACACCTCCATTATATGACGTCACACAACTCCGTTCTATGACTTCACACACCTCCATTCTATGACTTCACACACCTCCATTCTTTGACTTCACACACCTCCATTCTGTGACTTCACACACCTCCATTCTCCGACTTCACACACCTCCATTCTATGACTTCACACATCCATTTTGACTTCACACAACTCCAATATATAACTTCAAACACCTCAATTCCGTGACTTCACACACCTCCATTCTATGAATTCATACCCATCCATTCTGTGACTTCACCCACCTCCATTCTGTGACTTCCCACACCTCCATTCTCCGACTTCACACCCCTCCAATTTGACGTCACATACCTCCATTCTATGACTTCACACACCTCCATTCTGTGACTTCACTAACCTCCATTCTATGATTTCACACACCTCCAATCTATGACTACACACACCTACATATTATGACGTCACACACCTCCGTTTTGACTTCACACACCTCCATTATGTGACTCCACACACCTCCCTTCTGTGACTTGACACACCTCCATTCTATGACTTCACACACCTCCATTTTGGCTTCACACACCTCCATTCCGTGACTTCACACACCTCCATTCTGGGACTTCACACACCTCCATTCTGGGACTTCACACACCTCCATTCTGTGACTTCACACACCTCCATTCTATGACTTCACACACTTCCATTCTATGATTTCACATACCTCCATGCTATGACTTCACACACCTCCATTCTTTGACTTCACACACCTCCATTATATGACTTCACACACCTCCATTCTGTGACTTCACAAACCTTCATTCTATGATTTCACACACCTCCATTCTATGACTTCACACACCTCCATTTTAGGACGTCACACACCTCCATTTTGACTTCACACACTTCAATTTTGTAACTTCACACACCGCCATTCTATGACTTCACACACTTCCATTGGGACGTCACACACCTCCATTCTATTAGTTCACACACCTACATTCTATTACTTCACACACCTTCATTCGACTTCACACACCTCCATTCTGACTTCACACACCTCCATTATGTGACTTCACACACCTCTATTATATGACGTCACACAACTCCGTTCTATGACTTCACACATCCATTTTGACTTCACACAACTCCAATATATAACTTCAAACACCTCAATTCCGTGACTTCACACACCTCCATTCTATGAATTCATACCCATCCATTCTGTGACTTCACCCACCTCCATTCTGTGACTTCCCACACCTCCATTCTCCGACTTCACACCCCTCCAATTTGACGTCACATACCTCCATTCTATGACTTCACACACCTCCATTCTGTGACTTCACTAACCTCCATTCTATGATTTCACACACCTCCAATCTATGACTACACACACCTACATATTATGACGTCACACACCTCCGTTTTGACTTCACACACCTCCATTATGTGACTCCACACACCTCCCTTCTGTGACTTGACACACCTCCATTCTATGACTTCACACACCTCCATTTTGGCTTCACACACCTCCATTCCGTGACTTCACACACCTCCATTCTGGGACTTCACACACCTCCATTCTGGGACTTCACACACCTCCATTCTGTGACTTCACACACCTCCATTCTATGACTTCACACACTTCCATTCTATGATTTCACATACCTCCATGCTATGACTTCACACACCTCCATTCTTTGACTTCACACACCTCAATTATATGACTTCACACACCTCCATTCTGTGACTTCACAAACCTTCATTCTATGATTTCACACACCTCCATTCTATGACTTCACACACCTCCATTTTAGGACGTCACACACCTCCATTTTGACTTCACACACTTCCATTTTGTAACTTCACACACCTCCATTCTATGACTTCACACACTTCCATTGGGACGTCACACACCTCCATTCTATTAGTTCACACACCTACATTCTATTACTTCACACACCTTCATTCGACTTCACACACCTCCATTCTGACTTCACACACCTCCATTATGTGACTTCACACACCTCTATTATATGACGTCACACAACTCCGTTCTATGACTTCACACACCTCCATTCTATGACTTCACACACCTCCATTCTGTGACTCCACACACCTCCATTCTATGACTTCTCACACCTTCATTCTTACTTCACAAACATACATTCTATGACTTCACACACCTCCATTCTATGACTTCACACACCTCCATTGTGACTTCACACAGCTCCATTCTGTGACTTCACAAAACTCCATTCTATGATTTGACACACCTCCATACTATGACTTCACACACCTCCATCTATGACTTCACAAACCTCCATTCTCTATCTTCACACACCTCCATTCTGAATTCACACACCTCCTTTCTATGACTTCACACACTTCCATTCTATGACTTCACACACCTCCATTCTGTGGCTTCACACACCTACATTCTGAGTTCACACACCTCCATTCTGTGACTTCACACACCTCCATTCTGTGACTTCACACACCTCGATCCTATGACTTCACACACCTCAATTGTATGAATTCACGCACCTCCATTCTATGACTTCACACACTTCCATTCTATGACTTCACACACCTCTATTCTGTGACTTCACAAACCTCCATTCTGAGTTCACACACCTCCATTCTGTGACTTCACACACCTCCATTCTATGACCTCACACACTTCCATTCTATGACTTCACACACCTCCATTTTATAACTTCACACACCTCCATTCTATGACTTCACACACCTCCATTCTGAGATTACACACCTCCATTCTATGACTTCACACACCTCCATTCTTTGACGTCACACCTTTATTCTATGACTTCATACAACTTCATTCTTACTTTACAAACATCCATTCTATAACTTCACACACCTCCATTCTGTGACTTCACACACCTCCATTCTATGACTTCACCACTTCCATTGTGACGTCACTCACCTCCATTCTATGAGTTCACACACCTCCGTTCTGACTTCAAACACCTACATTCTATGACTTCACACACCTCCATTCTGTATTCACACAGCTCCATTCTGTATTCACACAGCTCCATTCTGTGACTTCACAAAACTCCATTCTATGATTTCACACACCTCCATACTATGACTTCACACAACTCCATCTATGACTTCTCACACCTGCATTCTGACATCATACACCTCCATTCTATGACTTCACAGACCTGGAATCTGTGACTTCACTAACCTGCACTCTATGACTTCACACTCCTAATTCTATGACTTTCCACACCTCCTTTCTATGACTTCACCACCTCCAATCTATGACTACACACCTCCATTCTGACTTCACACACCTTCATTCTGTGAATTCACACGCCTCCATTTTTTGTGTTCACATACCTCCATTCTATGACTTCACACACCTTCATTCTTACTTCAGAAACATCCATTCTATGACTTCACACAACCCCATTCTATGACTTCACAAACCTCCATTCTGTGACTTCACACACCTCCATTCTGAGTTCACACAACTCCATTCGGTGACTTCACACACCTCCATTCTGACTTCACACACCTCAATTCTATGACGTCACACACTTCCATTCTATGACTTCACACACCTCCATTCTGTGACTTCACACACCTCCATTCTGTGTTCACACACCTCCATTCTCTGACTTCACACACTTCCATTCTATGACTTCACACCTCCATTCTGTGACTTCACACACTTCCATTCTATGACTTCACACACCTCCATTCTATGACTTCACACACCTCCATTCTGTGACTTCACACACCTCCATTCTATGACCTCACACACCCTCATTCTATGGTTTCACACACCTCCATTCTATGAATTCACACATCAATTTTGACTTTACACACCTCCAATATATGACTTCAAACACCTCAATTCTGTGACTTCACTCACCTCCATTCTATGACCTCACACACCCTCATTCTATGGTTTCACACACCTCCATTCTATGAATTCACACATCCATTTTGACTTTACACACCTCCAATATATGACTTCAAACACCTCAATTCTGTGACTTCACACACCTCCATTCTATGAATTCACACACCCATTTTGACTTCGCACACCTCCTATATATGACTTCAAACACCTCAATTCTGTGACTTCACACACCTCCATTGTATGAGTTCATACCATCCATTCTATGATTTCACACACCTCCATTCTATGACTTCACACACTTCCATTCTGTGACTTCCCACACCTCCCTTCTGTGACTTCACACACCTCCATTCTATGACTTCACATACCTCTATTCTGACTTCACACACCTCCATTCTATGACTTCACACACCTCCATTCTGACTTCACACACCTCCATTCTATGACTTCGCACACCTCTATTCTGACTTCACACACCTCCATTCTGTGACTTCACACACCTCCCTTCGATGACTTCACACACCTACATTCTTTGACTTCACACACAACCATTTTGACTTCAAACCTCCATTCTGTGACTTCACACACTTACATTTGTGACTTCTCACACCACCTTTTTGACTTCACACATCTCCATTCTGTGACTTCACACACCTCCATTCTGTGACTTCACACACCTCCATTCTGTGATTTCACACACCTCCCTTCCGTGACTTCATCCACCTCCATTCTATGACTTCACACACCTCCATTCTATGACTTCACACACTTCCATTCTATGACTTCACACACCTCCATTCTATGACTTCACACACCTCCATTCTATGACTTCCCAAACCTGCATTCTGACTTCACACACCTCCATTGTATGACTTCACACATCTTCTTTCTGTAACTTCCCACACTTCCAATGTTTGACTTCACAAACCACCATTCCATGACTTCACACACCTTCATTCTCTGAGTTCACACACCTCCATTCTTTGACTTCACACACCTCCATTTTGACTTCACACACCTACTTTCTGTGACTTCACACACCTCCATTTGTGACTTCACACACCACCATTTTGATTTCACACACCACCATTCTGTGACTTCACACACCTCCATTCTGAGTTCACACACCTCCATTTTGTGACTTCACAAACCTCTATTCTATGATTTCACACACCTCCATTTTAGGACGTCACACACCTCCATTTTGACTTCACACACTTTCATTCTGTGACTTCACACACCTCCATTCTATGATTTCACATACCTTCATGCGATGACTTCACACACCTCCATTCTGTGACTTCACACACCTCCATTCTGAGTTCACACAACTCCATTCTGTGACTTCCCAAACCTCTATTCTATGATTTCACACACCTCCATTCTGTGACTTCACACATCTCCATTCTGAGTTCACACACCTCCATTCTGTGACTTCACACACCTCCATTCTGTGACTTCACACACCTCCATTCTATGACTTCACACACCTCCATTCTGTGAGTTCACCTACCTCCATTCTTTGACTTCACACACCTCTCTTCTGTGACTTCACACATCTCCATTCTATGACTTCACACACCTTCATTGTATGACTTCGCACACCTCCATTCTATGACTTCACACACTTCCATTCTATGATTTCACATACCTTCATGCGATGACTTCACACACATCCATTCTGTGACTTCACACACCTCCATTCTGAGTTCACACAACGCCATTCTGTGACTACACAAACCTCTATTCTATGATTTAACACACCTCCATTCTATGACTTCTCACACCTCCATTTTAGGACGTCACACACCTCCATTTTGACTTCACACACTTCCATTCTGTGACTTCACACACCTCCATTCTATGACTTCACACACTTCCATTGGGACGTCACACACCTCCATTCTAAGAGTTGACACACTTACATTCTATGACTTCACACACCTTCATTCGACTTCACACACCTCCATTCTATGACTTCACAGACCTCGAATCTGTGACTTCACTAACCTCCAATCGGTGACTTCACACTCATCCATTCTTGACTTCCCACACCTCCTCTCTATGACTTCACACCTCCATTCTGACTTCACACACCTCCATTATGTGACTTCACATACCTCCATTATATGACGTCACACAACTCCGTTCTATGACTTCACACACCTCCATTCTATGACTTCACACACCTCCATTCTGTGACTTCACACACCTCCATTCTGTGACTTCACACACCTCCATTCTGTGACTTCACACACCTCCATTCTCCGACTTCACACACCTCCATTCTATGATTTCACACATCCATTTTGACTTCACACAACTCCAATATATAACTTCAAACACCTCAATTCCATGACTTCACACACCTCCATTCTATGAATTCATACCCATCCATTCTGTGACTTCACCCACCTCCATTCTGTGACTTCCCACACCTCCATTATCCGACTTCACACCCCTTCAATTTGACTTCACATACCTCCATTCTATGACTTCACACACCTCTATTCTGTGATTTCACAAACCTCCATTCTATGATTTCACACACCTCCGATCTATGACTACACACACCTACATTTTATGACGTCACACACCTCCATTATGTGACTCCACACACCTCCCTTCCGTGACTTGACACACCTCAATTCTATGACTTCACACACCTCCATTTTGGCTTCACACACCTCCATTCCGTGACTTCACACATCTCCATTCTGGGACTTCACACACCTCCATTCTGTGACTTCACACACCTCCATTCTGTGACTTCACACACCTCCATTCTATGACTTCACACACTTCCATTCTATGATTTCACATACCTCCATGCTATGACTTCACACACCTCCATTCTGTGACTTCACACACCTCCATTCTATGACTTCACACACCTCCATTCTGTGACTTCACAAACCTTCATTCTATGATTTCACACACCTCCATTCTATGACTTCACACACCTCCATTTTAGGACGTCACACACCTCCATTTTGACTTCACACACTTCCATTTTGTAACTTCACACACCTCCATTCTATGACTTCACACACTTCCATTGGGACGTAACACACCTCCATTCTATGATTTCACACACCTCCAATCTATGACTTCACACACCTACATTTTATGACGTCACACACCTCCATTTTGACTTCACAGACCTCCATTATGTGACTCCACACACCTCCCTTCTGTGACTTCACACACCTCCATTCTATGACTTCACACACTTCCATTCTATGACTTCACACATCGCCATTCCGTGACTTCACACACCTGCATTGTGAGTTCACACACCTCCATTTTCACTTCACACACCTCCATTATGTGACTCCACACACCTCCCTTCTGAGACTTGACACACCTCCATTCTATGACTTCACACACCTTAATTGTATGACTTCACAAACCTCCATTCTATGACTTCACACACTTCCATTCTATGATTTCACATACCTCCATGCTATGACTTCACACACCTCCATTCTGTGACTTCACACACCTCCATTCTATGACTTCACACACCTCCATTCTGTGACTTCACAAACCTTCATTCTATGATTTCACACACCTCCATTCTATGACTTCACACACCTCCATTCTTTGACTTCACACACCTCCATTCTGTGACTTCACACACCTCCATTCTGTGACTTCACACAGCTCCATTCTGTGACTGGACACACCTCCATTCTCCGAGTTCACACACCTCCATTCTATGACTTCACACATCCACTTTGACTTCACACACCTCCAATATATAACTTCAAACACCTCAATTCTGTGACTTCACCCAACTCCATTCTATGAATTCATACCCGTCCATTCTGTGACTTCACACACCTCCATTCTTTGACTTCACACACCTACATTCTGTGACTTCACCCACCTCCATTCTGTGACTTCCCTCACCTCCATTCTCCGACTTCACACCCCTCCATTTTGACTTCACATACCTCCATTCTATGACTTCACACACCTCCATTCTGTGACTTCACAAACCTCCATTCTATGATTTCACACACCTCCAATCTATGACTTCACACACCTACATTTTATGACGTCACACACCTCCATTTTGACTTCACACACCTCCATTATGTGACTCCACACACCTCCCTTCTGTGAATTCACACACCTCCATTATATGACTTCACACACCTTCATTGTATGACTTCACACACCTCCATTCTATGACTTCACACACTTCCATTCTATGATTTCACATACCTCCATGCTATGACTTCACACACCTCCATTCTGTGACTTCACACACCTCAATTCTATGACTTCACACACCTCACTTCTGTGACTTCACAAACCTTCATTCTATGATTTCACACACCTCCATTCTATGACTTCACACACCTCCATTTTAGGACATCACACACCTCCATTCTGACTTCACACACCTCCATTCTATGACTTCACAGACCTCGAATCTGTGACTTCACTCACCTCCACTCTATGACTTCACACTCCTCCATTCTCTGACTTCCCACACCTCCTTTCTATGACTTCACCCACCTCTATTCTATGACTTCACACCTCAATTCTGACTTCACATACCTCCATTCTGTGACTTCACACACCTCCATTATATGATATCACACACCTCCATTCTATGACTTCACACACCTCCGTTCTATGACTTCACGCACTTCCATTGTGATGCCACACACCTCCATTCTATGAGTTCACACACCTCCATTCTGACTTCACACACCTCCATTCTATGACTTCACACACCTCCATTCTGACTTCACACACGTCTATTCTATGACTTCACACTCCTCCATTCTAATATCACACACCTCCTTTCTATGACTTCACAGATCTCGAATCTGTGACTTCACTCGCCTGCATTCTATGACTTTACATTCCTCCATTCTATGACTTCCCACACCTCTTTCTATGACTTCACACACCTTCATTTTTACTTCAGAAACATCCATTCCATGACTTCACACACCTCCATTCTATGACTTCACAAACCTCCATTTTGTGACTTCACACATCTCCGTTCTGAGTTCACACAACTCCATTCGGTGACTTCACACATATCCATTCTGACTTCACACACCTCCATGCTATGACTTCACACACTTCCATTCTATGACTTCACACACCTCTATTCTGTGACTTCACAAACCTCCATTCTGAGTTCACACACCTCCATTCTGTGACTTCACACACCTCCATTCTGTGACTTCACACACATCCATTGTGTGACTTCACACACTTCCATTGTATGACTTCATAAACCTCCCTTTTATAATTTCACACACCTCCAATCTGTGACTTCACACACCTCCATTCTATGACCTCACACACCCTCATTCTATGATTTCACACACCTCCATTCTATGATTTCACACATCCATTTTGACTTCACACACCTCTAATATATGACTTCAAACACCTCAATTCTGTGACTTCACACACCTCCATTCTATGACTTCGTACCGTCCATTCTGTGACTTCAAACACCTCCATTCTATGACTTCACACACTTCCATTCTATGACTTCACACACCTCCATTTTATAACTTCACACACCTCCATTCTATGACTTCACACACCTCCATTCTGAGTTTACACACCTCCATTCTATGACTTCACACACCTCCATTCTTTGACGTCACACCTTTATTCTATGACTTCATACAACTTCATTCTTACTTTACAAACATCCATTCTATAACTTCACACACCTCCATTCTATGACTTCATACAGCTCCATTCTGTGACTTCACACACCTCCATTCTATGACTTCACACACCTCCATTCTGTGACTTCACACACCTCCATTCTATGACTTCACCACTTCCATTGTGACGTCACTCACCTCCATTCTATGAGTTCACACACCTCCGTTTTGACTTCAAACACCTACATTCTATGACTTCACACACCTCCATTCTTTATTCACACAGCTCCATTCTGTGACTTCACAAAACTCCATTCTATGATTTCACACACCTCCATACTATGACTTCACACAACTCCATCTATGACTTCTCACACCTGCATTCTGACATCACACACCTCCATTCTATGACTTCACAGAACTCGAATCTGTGACTTCACTCCCCTGCACTCTATGACTTCACACTCCTAATTCTATGACTTTCCACACCTCCTTTCTATGACTTCACCACCTCCAGTCTATGACTACACACCTCCATTCTGACTTCACACACCTTCATTCTGTGAATTCACACACCTCCATTTTTTGTGTTCACATACCTCCATTCTATGACTTCACACACCTTCATTCTTACTTCAGAACATCCATTCTATGACTTCACACAACCCCATTCTATGACTTCACAAACCTCCATTCTGTGACTTCACACACCTCCATTCTGAGTTCACACAACTCCATTCGGTGACTTCACACACCTCCATTCTGACTTCACACACCTACATTCTGTGACTTCACACACCTCCATTCTGTGTTCACACACCTCCATTCTGTGACTTCACACCTCCATTCTGTGACTTCACACACCTCCATTCTGTGAGTTCACACACTTCCATTCTATGACTTCACACACCTCCATTCTATGACTTCACACACCTCCATTCTGACTTCACACAGCTCCATTCTGTGACTTCACAAAACTCCATTCTATGATTTGACACACCTCCATACTATGACTTCACACACCTCCATCTATGACTTCACAAACCTCCATTCTGTGTCTTCACACACCTCCATTCTGAATTCACACACCTCCTTTCTATGACTTCACACACTTCCATTCTATGACTTCACACACCTCCATTCTGTGGCTTCACACACCTACATTCTGAGTTCACACACCTCCATTCTGTGACTTCACACACCTCCATTCTGTGACTTCACACACCTCCATTCTGTGACTTCACACACTTCGATCCTATGACTTCACACACCTCAATTCTATGAATTCATGCACCTCCATTCTGTGATTTCACAAACCTCCATTCTATGACTTCACACACCTCCATTCTGTGACATCACACACCTCCATTCTATGACTTCACACACCTCCATTCTATGACTTCACAAACCTCCATTCTGAGTTCACAGACCTCCATTCTATGACTTCACACACCTCCATTCTATGACTTCACTCACCTCCATTCTGACTTCACACACCTCCATTCTGACTTCACACACCTCCATTCTATGACTTCACACACCTCCATTGTGACTTCACACAGCTCCATTCTGTGACTTCACAAAACTCCATTCTATGATTTGACACACCTCCATACTATGACTTCACACACCTCCATCTATGACTTCACACACCTCCATTCTGAATTCACACACCTCCATTCTGTGACTTTACACACCTCCATTCTGACTTCACACACCTCCGTTGTATGACTTCACACACCTCCATTCTATGACTTCACAAACCTCCATTCTGTGACTTCACACACCTCCATTCTGACTTCACACACCTCCATTCTGTGACTTCACACACCTCCATTCTTCCTTCACACACCTCCATTCTACGACTTCACAAACTTCCATTCTAGGACTTCACACAACTCCATTCTGTGGCTTCACACACCTCAATTCTGTGACTTGACACACCTCCATTCTGACTTCACACACCTCCCTTCTATGACTTCACACACCTCCATTCTTTGATTTCACACACCTTCATTCTTACTTCAGAAACATCCATTCTCTGACTTCACACACCTCCATTCTATGACTTCACAAACTTCCATTCTGTGTCTTCACACACCTCCATTCTGAATTCACACACCTCCTTTCTATGACTTCACACACTTCCATTCTATGACTTCACACACCTCCATTCTGTGGCTTCACACACCTACATTCTGAGTTCACACACCTCCATTCTGTGACTTCACACACCTCCATTCTGTGACTTCACACACCTCCATTCTGTGACTTCACACACCTCGATCCTATGACTTCACAAACCTCAATTCTATGAATTCACGCACCTCCATTCTGTGATTTCACAAACCTCCATTCTATGACTTCACACACCTCCATTCTGTGACTTCACACACCTCCATTCTATGACTTCACACACCTCCATTCTATGATTTAACAAACCTCCATTCTGAGTTCACAGACCTCCATTCTATGATTTCACACACCTCCATTCTATGACTTCACTCACCTTCATTGTATGACTTCACACACCTCCATTCTATGACTTCACACACTTCCATTCTATGATGTCACATACCTCCATGCTATGACTTCACACACCTCCATTCTGTGACTTCACACACCTCCATTCTATGACTTCACACACCTCTATTCTGTGACTTCACAAACCTTCATTCTATGATTTCACACACCTCGATTCTATGACTTCACACACCTCAATTTTAGGACGTCACACACCTCCATTTTGACTTCACACACTTCCATTTTGTAACTTCACACACCTCCATTCTATGACTTCTCACACTTCCATTGTGACGTCACACACCTCCATTCTATTAGTTCGCACACCTACATTCTATGACTTCACACACCTTCATTCGACTTCACACACCTCCATTCTGACTTCACACACCTCCATTATGTGACTTCACACACCTCCATTATATGACGTCACACAACTCCGTTCTATGACTTCACACACCTCCATTCTATGACTTCACACACCTCCATTCTGTGACTTCACACACCTCCATTCTATGAATTCTCACACCTTCATTCTTACTTCACAAACATACATTCTATGACTTCACACACCTCCATTCTATGACTTCACACACCTCCATTCTTTGACTTCACACACCTCCATTCTGTGACTTCACACACCTCCATTCTGTGACTTCACACAGCTCCATTTTGTGACTTCACACACCTCCATTCTCCGACTTCACACACCTCTATTCTATGACTTCACACATCCATTTTGACTTCACACAACTCCAATATATAACTTCAAACACCTCAATTCTGTGACATCACACACCTCCATTCTATGAAATCATACCCGTCCATTCTGTGACTTCACACACCTCCATTCTGAGTTCACACACCTCCATTTTGTGACTTCACAAACCTCTATTCTATGATTTCACACACCTCCATTTTAGGACGTCACACACCTCCATTTTGACTTCACACACTTTCATTCTGTGACTTCACACACCTCCATTCTATGATTTCACATACCTTCATGCGATGACTTCACACACCTCCATTCTGTGACTTCACACACCTCCATTCTTTGACTTCACACACCTCCATTCTGTGACTTCCCAAACCTCTATTCTATGATTTCACACACCTCCATTCTGTGACTTCACACATCTCCATTCTGAGTTCACACAACTCCATTCTGTGACTTCACACACCTCCATTCTGTGACTTCACACACCTCCATTCTATGACTTCACACACCTCCATTCTGTGACTTCACCTACCTCAATTCTATGACTTCACACACCTCCAATCTATGACTTCACACACCTCCATTTTATGACGTCACACACCTCCATTTTGACTTCTCACACCTCCATTATGTGACTTCACACACCTCTCTTCTGTGACTTCACACATCTCCATTCTATGACTTCACACACCTTCATTGTGTGACTTCGCACACCTCCATTCTATGACTTCACACACTTCCATTCTATGATTTCACATACCTTCATGCGATGACTTCACACACATCCATTCTGTGACTTCACACACCTCCATTCTGAGTTCACACAACGCCATTCTGTGACTTCACAAACCTCTATTCTATGATTTCACACACCTCCATTCTATGACTTCTCACACCTCCATTTTAGGACGTCATACACCTCCATTTTGACTTCACACACTTCCATTCTGTGACTTCACACCTCCATTCTATGACTTCACACACCTTCATTCGACTTCACACACCTCCATTCTATGACTTCACAGACCTCGAATCTGTGACTTCACTAACCTCCAATCTATGACTTCACACTCCTCCATTCTTGACTTCCCACACATCCTTTCTATGACTTCACACCTCCATTCTGACTTCACACACCTCCATTATGTGACTTCACACACCTCCATTATATGACGTCACACAACTCCGTTCTATGACTTCACACACCTCCATTCTATGACTTCACACACCTCCATTCTTTGACTTCACACACCTCCATTCTGTGACTTCACACACCTCCATTCTGTGACTTCACACACCTCCATTCTCCGACTTCACACACCTCCATTCTATGACTTCACACATCCATTTTGACTTCACACAACTCCAATATATAACTTCAAACACCTCAATTCCGTGACTTCACACACCTCCATTCTATGAATTCATACCCATCCATTCTGTGACTTCACCCACCTCCATTCTGTGACTTCCCACACCTCCATTCTCCGACTTCACACCCCTCCAATTTGACGTCACATACCTCCATTCTATGACTTCACACACCTCCATTCTGTGACTTCACTAACCTCCATTCTATGATTTCACACACCTCCAATCTATGACTACACACACCTACATATTATGACGTCACACACCTCCGTTTTGACTTCACACACCTCCATTATGTGACTCCACACACCTCCCTTCTGTGACTTGACACACCTCCATTCTATGACTTCACACACCTCCATTTTGGCTTCACACACCTCCATTCCGTGACTTCACACACCTCCATTCTGGGACTTCACACACCTCCATTCTGGGACTTCACACACCTCCATTCTGTGACTTCACACACCTCCATTCTATGACTTCACACACTTCCTTTCTATGATTTCACATACCTCCATGCTATGACTTCACACACCTCCATTCTTTGACTTCACACACCTCCATTATATGACTTCACACACCTCCATTCTGTGACTTCACAAACCTTCATTCTATGATTTCACACACCTCCATTCTATGACTTCACACACCTCCATTTTAGGACGTCACACACCTCCATTTTGACTTCACACACTTCAATTTTGTAACTTCACACACCGCCATTCTATGACTTCACACACTTCCATTGGGACGTCACACACCTCCATTCTATTAGTTCACACACCTACATTCTATTACTTCACACACCTTCATTCGACTTCACACACCTCCATTCTGACTTCACACACCTCCATTATGTGACTTCACACACCTCTATTATATGACGTCACACAACTCCGTTCTATGACTTCACACATCCATTTTGACTTCACACAACTCCAATATATAACTTCAAACACCTCAATTCCGTGACTTCACACACCTCCATTCTATGAATTCATACCCATCCATTCTGTGACTTCACCCACCTCCATTCTGTGACTTCCCACACCTCCATTCTCCGACTTCACACCCCTCCAATTTGACGTCACATACCTCCATTCTATGACTTCACACACCTCCATTCTGTGACTTCACTAACCTCCATTCTATGATTTCACACACCTCCAATCTATGACTACACACACCTACATATTATGACGTCACACACCTCCGTTTTGACTTCACACACCTCCATTATGTGACTCCACACACCTCCCTTCTGTGACTTGACACACCTCCATTCTATGACTTCACACACCTCCATTTTGGCTTCACACACCTCCATTCCGTGACTTCACACACCTCCATTCTGGGACTTCACACACCTCCATTCTGGGACTTCACACACCTCCATTCTGTGACTTCACACACCTCCATTCTATGACTTCACACACTTCCATTCTATGATTTCACATACCTCCATGCTATGACTTCACACACCTCCATTCTTTGACTTCACACACCTCAATTATATGACTTCACACACCTCCAATCTGTGACTTCACAAACCTTCATTCTATGATTTCACACACCTCCATTCTATGACTTCACACACCTCCATTTTAGGACGTCACACACCTCCATTTTGACTTCACACACTTCCATTTTGTAACTTCACACACCTCCATTCTATGACTTCACACACTTCCATTGGGACGTCACACACCTCCATTCTATTAGTTCACACACCTACATTCTATTACTTCACACACCTTCATTCGACTTCACACACCTCCATTCTGACTTCACACACCTCCATTATGTGACTTCACACACCTCTATTATATGACGTCACACAACTCCGTTCTATGACTTCACACACCTCCATTCTATGACTTCACACACCTCCATTCTGTGACTCCACACACCTCCATTCTATGACTTCTCACACCTTCATTCTTACTTCACAAACATACATTCTATGACTTCACACACCTCCATTCTATGACTTCACACACCTCCATTGTGACTTCACACAGCTCCATTCTGTGACTTCACAAAACTCCATTCTATGATTTGACACACCTCCATACTATGACTTCACACACCTCCATCTATGACTTCACAAACCTCCATTCTGTATCTTCACACACCTCCATTCTGAATTCACACACCTCCTTTCTATGACTTCACACACTTCCATTCTATGACTTCACACACCTCCATTCTGTGGCTTCACACACCTACATTCTGAGTTCACACACCTCCATTCTGTGACTTCACACACCTCCATTCTGTGACTTCACACACCTCGATCCTATGACTTCACACACCTCAATTGTATGAATTCACGCACCTCCATTCTGTGATTTCACAAACCTTCATTCTATGACTTCACACACCTCCATTCTGTGACTTCACACACCTCCATTCTATGACTTCACACACCTCCATTGTATGACTTCACAAACCTCCATTCTGAGTTCACAGACCTCCATTCTATGACTTCACACACCTCCATCCTATGACTTCACTCACCTCCATTCTGACTTCACACACCTCCATTCTGACTTCACACACCTCCATTCTATGACTTCACACACCTCCATTGTGACTTCACACAGCTCCATTCTGTGACTTCACAAAACTCCATTCTATGATTTGACACACCTCCATACTATGACTTCACACACCTCCATCTATGACTTCACACACCTCCGTTATGAATTCACACACCTCCATTCTGTGACTTCACACACCTCCATTCTGACTTCACACACCTCCGTTGTATGACTTCACACACCTCCATTCTATGACTTCACAAACCTCCATTCTGTGACTTCACACACCTCCATTCTGACTTCACACACCTCCCTTCTATGACTTCACACACCTCCATTCTTTGATTTCACACACCTTCATTCTTACTTCAGAAACATCCATTCTCTGACTTCACACACTTCCATTCTATGACTTCACAAACCTCCATTCTGTGGCTTCACACACCTACATTCTGAGTTCACACACCTCCATTCTGTGACTTCACACACCTCCATTCTGTGACTTCACACACCTCCATTCTGTGACTTCACACACCTCGATCCTATGACTTCACACACCTCAATTCTATGAATTCACGCACCTCCATTCTGTGATTTCACAAACCTCCATTCTATGACTTCACACACCTCCATTCTGTGACTTCACACACCTCCATTCTATGAATTCACAAACCTCCATTCCGAGTTCACAGACCTCCATTCTATGACTTCACACACCTCCATTCTATGACTTCACTCACCTCCATTCTGACTTCACACACCTCCATTCTGACTTCACACACCTCAATTCTGTGACTTCACACACCTCCATTCTATGATTTCACACACTTCCATTCTATGACTTCACACACCTCCATTCTATGACTTCGCACACCTCATTTCTGAGTTGACACACCTCCATTCTGTGATTTCACACACCTCCAATCTGACTTCACACCCCTCCATTCTATGACTTCACACACCTCCTTTCTTTGACATCAAAAACCACCATTCTATGACTTCACACAACTCCATTTTGACCTCACACACCTCCATTTTATGAGTTCACACACCTCCATTTTATGACTTCAAACACCTCCATTCTATGACTTCACACACCTCAGTTCTATGACTTCACACACCTCCATTCTATGACTTCACACACCTCCATTCTGTGACTTCACACACCTCCACTCTATGACTTCAAACACCTTCATTCTTACTTCACAAACATCCATTCTGTGACTTCACACACCTCCATTCTGTGACTTCACACACCTCCATTCTGTGACTTCACACATCTAAATTCTATGACTTCACACACCTCCATTCTGACTTCACACACCTCAATTCTGTGACTTCACACACTTCCATTCGATGCCTTCACACACCTCCATTTTGTGACTTCACACACCTAAATTCTATGACTTCACACACCTCCATTGTGACTTCACACACCTCCATTCTATGACCTCACACACATCCATTCTATGAATTCACACACCTCCATTTTGTGACTTCACACACTTCCATTCTATGACTTCACACACCTCCATTCTGTGGCTTCACACACCTACATTCTGAGTTCACACACCTCCATTCTGTGACTTCACACACCTCCATTCTATGACTTCACACACCTCCATTGTATGACTTCACAAACCTCCATTCTGAGTTCACAGACCTCCATTCTATGACTTCACACCCCTCCATTCTATGACTTCACTCACCTCCATTCTGACTTCACACACCTCCATTCTGACTTCACACACCTCCATTCTATGACTTCACACACCTCCATTGTGACTTCACACAGCTCCATTCTGTGACTTCACAAAACTCCATTCTATGATTTGACACACCTCCATACTATGACTTCACACACCTCCATCTATGACTTCACACACCTCCGTTCTGAATTCACACACCTCCATTCTGTGACTTCACACACCTCCATTCTGACTTCACACACCTCCGTTGTATGACTTCACACACCTCCATTCTATGACTTCACAAACCTCCATTCTGTGACTTCACACACCTCCATTCTGACTTCACACACCTCAATTCTGTGACTTCACACACCTCCATTCTTCCTTCACACACCTCCATTCTATGACTTCACACACTTCCATTCTAGGACTTCACACAACTCCATTCTGTGTCTTCACACACCTCAATTCTGTGACTTGACACACCTCCATTCTGACTTCACACACCTCCCTTCTATGACTTCACATACCTCCATTCTCTGACTTCACACACCTTCATTCTATGACTACACAAACTTCCATTCTGTGTCTTCACACACCACCATTCTGAATTCACACACCTCCTTTCTATGACTTCACACACTTCCATTCTATGACTTCACACACCTCCATTCTGTGGCTTCACACACCTACATTCTGAGTTCACACACCTCCATTCTGTGACTTCACACACTTCCATTCTGTGACTTCACACACCTCCATTCTGTGACTTCACACACCTCGATCCTATGACTTCACACACCTCAATTCTATGAATTCACGCACCTCCATTCTGTGATTTCACAAACCTCCATTCTATGACTTCACACACCTCCATTCTGTGACTTCACACACCTCCATTCTATGACTTCACAAACCTCCATTCCGAGTTCACAGACCTCCATTCTATGACTTCACACACCTCCATTCTGTGACTTCACACACCTCCATTCTATGACTTCACACACCTCCATTGTATGACTTCACAAACCTCCATTCTGAGTTCACAGACCTCCATTCTATGACTTCACACACCTCCATTCTATGACTTCACTCACCTCCATTCTGACTTCACACACCTCCATTCTGACTTCACACACCTCCATTCTATGACTTCACACACCTCCATTGTGACTTCACACAGCTCCATTCTGTGACTTCACAAAACTCCATTCTATGATTTGACACACCTCCATACTATGACTTCACACACCTCCATCTATGACTTCACACACCTCCGTTCTGAATTCACACACCTCCATTCTGTGACTTCACACACCTCCATTCTGACTTCACACACCTCCGTTGTATGACTTCACACACCTCCATTCTATGACTTCACAAACCTCCATTCTGTGACTTCACACACCTCCATTCTGACTTCACACACCTCAATTCTGTGACTTCACACACCTCCATTCTTCCTTCACACACCTCCATTCTATGACTTCACACACTTCCATTCTAGGACTTCACACAACTCCATTCTGTGTCTTCACACACCTCAATTCTGTGACTTGACACACCTCCATTCTGACTTCACACACCTCCCTTCTATGACTTCACACACCTCCATTCTTTGATTTCACACACCTTCATTCTTACTTCAGAAACATCCATTCTCTGACTTCACACACCTTCATTCTATGACTACACAAACTTCCATTCTGTGTCTTCACACACCACCATTCTGAATTCACACACCTCCTTTCTATGACTTCACACACTTCCATTCTATGACTTCACACACCTCCATTCTGTGGCTTCACACACCTACATTCTGAGTTCACACACCTCCATTCTGTGACTTCACACACCTCCATTCTGTGACTTCACACACCTCCATTCTGTGACTTCACACACCTCGATCCTATGACTTCACACACCTCAATTCTATGAATTCACGCACCTCCATTCTGTGATTTCACAAACCTCCATTCTATGACTTCACACACCTCCATTCTGTGACTTCACACACCTCCATTCTATGACTTCACAAACCTCCATTCCGAGTTCACAGACCTCCATTCTATGACTTCACACACCTCCATTCTATGACTTCACTCACCTCCATTCTGACTTCACACACCTCCATTCTGACTTCACACACCTCAATTCTGTGACTTCACACACCTCCATTCTATGATTTCACACACTTCCATTCTATGACTTCACACACCTCCATTCTATGACTTCACACACCTCATTTCTGAGTTGACACACCTCCATTCTGTGATTTCACACACCTCCAATCTGACTTCACACCCCTCCATTCTATGACTTCACACACCTCCTTTCTTTGACATCAAAAACCACCATTCTATGACTTCACACAACTCCATTTTGACCTCACACACCTCCATTTTATGAGTTCACACACCTCCATTTTATGACTTCAAACACCTCCATTCTATGACTTCACACACCTCAGTTCTATGACTTCACACACCTCCATTCTATGACTTCACACACCTCCATTCTGTGACTTCACACACCTCCACTCTATGACTTCAAACACCTTCATTCTTACTTCACAAACATCCATTCTGTGACTTCACACACCTCCATTCTGTGACTTCACACACCTCCATTCTGTGACTTCACACATCTAAATTCTATGACTTCACACACCTCCATTCTGACTTCACACACCTCAATTCTGTGACTTCACACACTTCCATTCGATGCCTTCACACACCTCCATTTTGTGACTTCACACACCTAAATTCTATGACTTCACACACCTCCATTGTGACTTCACACACCTCCATTCTATGACCTCACACACCTCCATTCTATGAATTCACACACCTCCATTTTGTGACTTCACACACTTCCATTCTATGACTTCACACACCTAAATTCTATGACTTCATACACCTCCATTGTAACTTCACACACCTCCATTCTATGACGTCACACACCTCCATTCTATGAATTCACACACCTCCATTTTGTGACTTCACACACTTCCATTCTATGACTTCACATACCTCCATTCTATGACTTCACACAGCTCCATTCTGACTTCACACAGCTCCCTTCTGTGACTCCACAAAACTCCATTCTATGATTTCACACACCCCCATACTATGACTTCACACACCTCCATCTATGACTTCACACACCTCCATTTTGAGTTCTCACACCTCCATTCTGTGACTTCACACACCTCCATTCTGTCTTAACACACCTCCATTGTATGACTTCACACACCTCCATTCTGTGACTTCACACACCTCCATTCTATGACTTCACACACTTCCATTGTGACATCACACACCTTCATTCTATGAGTTCACACATGTCCATTCTATGACTTCACACACCTCCATTCTGACTTCACACACCTCATTCTATGACTTCACAGACCTTAATTCTATGACTTCCCACACCTTCTTCTATGACTTCACCCACCTAAATTCTGCGACTTCACACGTCCAATTATGACTTCACACACCTCTATTCTCTGACTTCAATCACCTCCATTCTATGACTTCACACACTTCCATTCTATGACTTCACACACCTCCATTCTATAACTACACACACTCCATTCTTTGACTTCACACACCTCCATTCTATGACTTCACACACCTTCATTCTTCACAAACATTTATTCTATGACTTCACACACCTCCATTCTATGACTTCACACACCTCCATTCTGTGACTTCACAAACCTCCATTCTGTGTTCACGCACCTCAATTCTGTGACGTCACACACCTCCATTCTGACTTCACACATCTCCATTCTATGACTTCACACACCTGCATTCTATAACTACACACACCTCCATTCTGTGACTTCACACACCTCCATTCTGAGTTGGCACACCTCCATTCTGTGACTTCACACACGTCCATTCTGACTTCACACAGCTCCATTCTATGACTTCACACAACTCCATTCTCTGACGTCACACACCTCCATTCTATGACTTCACACATCTTCATTCTTACTTCAAAAACATCAATTCTATGACTTCACACACCTCCATTCTATGACTTCACACACCTCCATTTTGTGACTTCACACACCTCCATTATATGATTTCACACACCTCCATTGTGACTTCACACACCTCCATTCTATGAGTTCAAACACCTCCATTCTGACTTCACACACCTCCATTCTAAAACTTCACACACCTCCATTCTGACTTCACACAGCTCCATTCTGTGACTTCACAAAACTCCATTCTATGATTTCACACAGGTCCATACTATGACTTCACACAACTCCATCTATGACTTCACACACCTCCATTCAGAGTTCACACACCACCATTCTGTGACTTCAAACACCTCTATTCTGACTTCACACACCTTCATTGCATGACTTCACACACCTCCATTCTGTGACTTCACACACCTCCCTTCTATGACTTCACACACTTCCATTGTGACGCACACACCTCCATTTTATGATTTCACACATCTCCATTCAATGATTTCAAACACCTCCATTCTGACTTCACACGCCTCCATTCTATGACTTCACACACCTCCATTCTATGACTTCACACACCTCCATTCTGACGTCACAAACCTCCATTCTGTGACTTCACACACCTCCATTCTATGAGTTCACACACCTAAATTTTATGACTTCACACAACTCCATTCTATGACTTCAATCACCTCGATTCTGAATTCACACACCTCCATTCTGTGACTTCTCACACCTCCATTCTGAGTTCACCCAACTCCATTCTATGACTTCACTCACCTCCATTCTGAATTCACACACCTCCATTATGTGACTTCTCACACCTCCATTCTGACTTCACACAACTCCATTCTATGACTTCACACACCTTCATTCTTACTTCAGAAACATCCATTCTATGACTTCACAAACCTCCATTATATGACTTCACAAACCTCCATTCTGTGACTTCACACACCTCCATTCTGAGTTCACACACCTCCATTCTGTGACTTCACACACCTCCACTCTATGACTTCAAACACCTTCATTCTTACTTCACAAACATCCATTCTGTGACTTCACACACCTTCATTCTATGACTTCACACACCTCCATTCTGTGACTTCACACACCACCTTTTTGACTTCACACACCTCCATTCTGTGACTTCACACACCTCCATTCTGTGACTTCACACACCTCCATTCTATGACTTCACACACCTCCATTGTGATTTCACACATCTCCGTTCTATGAGTTCACACACCTCCATTCTGATTTCAAACACCTCAATTCCATGACTTCACACACCTTCATTCTGACTTCACACACCTCCATACTGTGACTTCAAACACCTCCATTCTATGATTTCAGACACCTCCATTGTATGATTTCACACACCTCCATTTTATGACTTCACACACCTCCATTCTATGACTTCACTCACCTCCATTCTGAATTCACACACCTCCATTCTGTGACTTCTCACACCTCCTTTCTGACTTCACACACCTCCATTCTATGACTTCGCACACCTTCATTCTATGACTTCACACACATCCATTCTATGACTTCACACACCTCCATTCTTTGCCTTCACACACCTCTATTCTATGACTTCACACACCTTCATTCTTTCTTCACAAACATCCATTCTATGACTTCACACACATCCATTCTATGACTTCACACACATCCATTATGTGACTTCACAAACCTCCATTCTGTGTTCACACACCTCAATTCTGTGACTTCACACACCTCCATTCTGACTTCACACACCTCCATTGTGATTTCACACACCTCCGTTCTATGAGTTCACACAGCTCCATTCTGATTTCAAACACCTCAATTCTATGACTTCACACACCTCCATTCTGACTTCACACACCTCCATTCTGTGACTTCAAACACCTCCATTCTGTGATTTCAGACACCTCCATTGTATGATTTCACAAACCTCCAGTTTATGACTTCACACACCTCCATTCCATGAGTTCACTCACCTCCATTCTGAATTAACAGACCTCCATTCTGTGACTTCTCACACCTCCTTTCTGACTTCACACACCTCCATTCTATGACTTCACTCAACTCCATTCTGAATTCACACACCTCCATTCTGTGACTTCTCACACCTCCATTCTGACTTCACACACATCCATTCCATGACTTCACACACCTCCATTCTATGAGTTCACACACCTCCATTCTATGAGTTCACACACCTTCATTTTGACTTCACAAACCTCCATTCTATGACTTCACACACCTTCATTCTTACTTCACAAACATCCATTCTATGACTTCACACACCTCCATTATATGACTTCATAAACCTTCCTTCTGTGACTTCACACACCTCCATTCTGAGTTCACACACCTCCATTCTGTGACTTCACACACCTCGATTTTGACTTCACACACCTCCATTCTATGACTTCACACACTTCAATTATATGACTTCACACACCTCCATTCTGTGACTTCACACACCTCCATTGTGAGTTCACACACCTCCATTCTGTGACTTCACACACCTCCATTCTGTGACTTCACACACCTCCATTCTATGACTTCACACACCTCCATTCTATGAATTCACACACCTCCATTCTGTGACTTCACACACCTACATTCTATGACTTCACACACCTCCATTCTTTGACCTCACCTACGTCCATTCTGAGTTCACACCCCTCCATTCTGTGACTCCACTCACCTTCATTCTGTGACTTCACACACCTCCATTCTATGACTTCACACACCTCCATTCTGTGATTTCACACACCTCCATTATGTGACTTCACACACCTGCATACTGTGACTTCACACACCTCCATTCTATGACTTCACACACCTCCATTGTGATTTCACACACCTCCGTTCTATGAGTTCACACACCTCCATTCTGATTTCAAACACCTCAATTCTATGACTTCACACACCTCCATTCTGACTTCACACACCTCCATTCTGTGACTTCAAACACCTCCATTCTATGATTTCAGACACCTCCATTGTATGATTTCACACACCTCCATTTTATGACTTCACACACCTCCATTCTATGACTTCACTCACCTCCATTCTGAATTCACACACCTCCATTCTGTGACTTCTCACACCTCCTTTCTGAATTCACACACCTCCATTCTATGACTTCACTCAACTCCATTCTGAATTCACACACCTCCATTCTGTGACTTCTCACACCTCCATTCTGACTTCACACACCTCCATTCCATGACTTCACACACCTCCATTCTATGAGTTCACACACCTCCATTCTATGAGTTCACACACCTTCATTTTGACTTCACACACCTCCATTCTATGACTTCACACACCTCCATTCTGTGACTTCACACACCTCCATTCTGTGACTTCACGCACCTCCATTCCATGACTTCACACACATCCATTGTGACTTCACACACCATGATACTATGATTTCACACACCTCCATTCTGACTTCACACACCTCCATTCTATGCCTTCACACACCTCCATTCTATGACTTTACACACTTCCATTCTATGACTTCACACACCTCCATTCTGTGACTTCACACACCGACATTCTGTGACTTCACACACCTTCTTTCTATGAATTCACACACCTCCATTCTATGACTTCACACACCTCTATTCTATGATTTCACACATCCATTTTGACTTCACACACATAAAATATATGACTTCAAACACCTCAATTCTGTGACTTCACACACCTCCATTCTATGACTTCATTCCCGTCCATTCTGTGACTTCACACACTTCCATTCTATGACTTCACACACCTCCATTCTGTGACTTCACCCACATCCATTCTGTGACTTCACACACCTCCATTCTCCGACTTCACACCCCTCCAATTTGACTTCACATACCTCCATTCTATGACTTCACACACCTCCATTCTATGACTTCACACACCTCCATTTTATGACGTCACACATCCATTTTGACTTCACACACCTCCCTTCTGTGTCTTCACACACCTCCATTCTATGACTTCACACACCTTCATTCTATGATTCACACACCTCCATTCTATGACTTCACACACCTCCATTCTGTGACTTCACACACCTCCATTCTGAGTTCACACACCTCACTTCTATGACTTCACACACCTCCATTCTTTGATTTCACACACCTTCCTTCTTACTTCAGAAACATCCATTCTCTGACTTCACACACCTTCATTCTATGACTACACAAACTTCCATTCTGTGTCTTCACACACCTCCATTCTGAATTCACACACCTCCTTTCTATGACTTCACACACTTCCATTCTATGACTTCACACACCTCCATTCTGTGGCTTCACACACCTACATTCTGAGTTCACACACCTCCATTCTGTGACTTCACACACCTCCATTCTGTGACTTCACACACCTCCATTCTGTGACTTCACACACCTCGATCCTATGACTTCACACACCTCAATTCTATGAATTCACGCACCTCCATTCTGTGATTTCACAAACCTCCATTCTATGACTTCACACACCTCCATTCTGTGACTTCACACACCTCCATTCTATGACTTCACAAACCTCCATTCCGAGTTCACAGACCTCCATTCTATGACTTCACACACCTCCATTCTATGACTTCACTCACCTCCATTCTGACTTCACACATCTCCATTCTGACTTCACACACCTCAATTCTGTGACTTCACACACCTCCATTCTATGATTTCACACACTTCCATTCTATGACTTCACACACCTCCATTCTATGACTTCACACACCTCATTTCTGAGTTGACACACCTCCATTCTGTGATTTCACACACCTCCAATCTGACTTCACACCCCTCCATTCTATGACTTCACACACCTCCTTTCTTTGACATCAAAAACCACCATTCTATGACTTCACACAACTCCATTTTGACCTCACACACCTCCATTTTATGAGTTCACACACCTCCATTTTATGACTTCAAACACCTCCATTCTATGACTTCACACACCTCAGTTCTATGACTTCACACACCTCCATTCTATGACTTCACACACCTCCATTCTGTGACTTCACACACCTCCACTCTATGACTTCAAACACCTTCATTTTTACTTCACAAACATCCATTCTGTGACTTCACACACCTCCATTCTGTGACTTCACACACCTCCATTCTGTGACTTCACACATCTAAATTCTATGACTTCACACACCTCCATTCTGACTTCACACACCTCAATTCTGTGACTTCACACACTTCCATTCGATGCCTTCACACACCTCCATTTTGTGACTTCACACACCTAAATTCTATGACTTCACACACCTCCATTGTGACTTCACACACCTCCATTCTATGACCTCACACACCTCCATTCTATGAATTCACACACCTCCATTTTGTGACTTCACACACTTCCATTCTATGACTTCACACACCTAAATTCTATGACTTCATACACCTCCATTGTAACTTCACACACCTCCATTCTATGACGTCACACACCTCCATTCTATGAATTCACACACCTCCATTTTGTGACTTCACACACTTCCATTCTATGACTTCACATACCTCCATTCTATGACTTCACACAGCTCCATTCTGACTTCACACAGCTCACTTCTGTGACTCCACAAAACTCCATTCTATGATTTCACACACCTCCATACTATGACTTCACACACCTCCATCTATGACTTCACACACCTCCATTTTGAGTTCTCACACCTCCATTCTGTGACTTCACACACCTCCATTCTGTCTTAACACACCTCCATTGTATGACTTCACACACCTCCATTCTGTGACTTCACACACCTCCATTCTATGACTTCACACACTTCCATTGTGACATCACACACCTTCATTTTATGAGTTCACACATGTCCATTCTATGACTTCACACACCTCCATTCTGACTTCACACACCTCATTCTATGACTTCACAGACCTTAATTCTATGACTTCCCACACCTTCTTCTATGACTTCACCCACCTAAATTCTGCGACTTCACACGTCCAATTATGACTTCACACACCTCTATTCTCTGACTTCAATCACCTCCATTCTATGACTTCACACACTTCCATTCTATGACTTCACACACCTCCATTCTATAACTACACACACCTCCATTCTTTGACTTCACACACCTCCATTCTATGACTTCACACACCTTCATTCTTCACAAACATTTATTCTATGACTTCACACACCTCCATTCTATGACTTCACACACCTCCATTCTGTGACTTCACAAACCTCCATTCTGTGTTCACGCACCTCAATTCTGTGACTTCACACACCTCCATTCTGACTTCACACATCTCCATTCTATGACTTCACACACCTGCATTCTATAACTACACACACCTCCATTCTGTGACTTCACACACCTCCATTCTGAGTTGGCACACCTCGATTCTGTGACTTCACACACGTACATTCTGACTTCACACAGCTCCATTCTATGACTTCACACAACTCCATTCTCTGACGTCACACACCTCCATTCTATGACTTCACACAT
The DNA here is from genome assembly GCA_024803745.1 of Megascapheus bottae. Classification (NCBI taxonomy): domain Eukaryota; kingdom Metazoa; phylum Chordata; class Mammalia; order Rodentia; family Geomyidae; genus Megascapheus; species Megascapheus bottae. Next base: position 27,682 of record JANJXV010001552.1, on the reverse strand, counting down.
CTTCATTCTTACTTCAAAAACATCAATTCTATGACTTCACACACCTCCATTCTATGACTTCACACACCTCCATTTTGTGATGTCACACACCTCCATTATATGATTTCACACACCTCCATTGTGACTTCACACACCTCCATTCTATGAGTTCAAACACCTCCATTCTGACTTCACACACCTCCATTCTAAAACTTCACACACCTCCATTCTGACTTCACACAGCTCCATTCTGTGACTTCACAAAACTCCATTCTATGATTTCACACAGGTCCATACTATGACTTCACACAACTCCATCTACGACTTCACACACCTTCATTCAGAGTTCACACACCACCATTCTGTGACTTCAAACACCTCTATTCTGACTTCACACACCTTCATTGCATGACTTCACACACCTCCATTCTGACGTCACAAACCTCCATTCTATGACTTCACACACCTCCATTCTATGACTTCACACACCTCCATTCTGACGTCACAAACCTCCATTCTGTGACTTCACACACCTCCATTCTATGAGTTCACACACCTAAATTTTATGACTTCACACAACTCCATTCTATGACTTCACTCACCTCGATTCTGAATTCACACACCTCCATTCTGTGACTTCTCACACCTCCATTCTGAGTTCACCCAACTCCATTCTATGACTTCACTCACCTCCATTCTGAATTCACACACCTCCATTATGTGACTTCTCACACCTCCATTCTGACTTCACACAACTCCATTCTATGACTTCACACACCTTCATTCTTACTTCAGAAACATCCATTCTATGACTTCACAAACCTCCATTATATGACTTCACAAACCTCCATTCTGTGACTTCACACACCTCCATTCTGAGTTCACACACCTCCATTCTGTGACTTCACACACCTCCACTCTATGACTTCAAACACCTTCATTCTTACTTCACAAACATCCATTCTGTGACTTCACACACCTCCATTCTATGACTTCACACACCTCCATTCTGTGACTTCACACACCACCTTTTTGACTTCACACACCTCCATTCTGTGACTTCACACACCTCCATTCTGTGACTTGACACACCTCCATTCTATGACTTCACACACCTCCATTGTGATTTCACACACCTCCGTTCTATGAGTTCACACACCTCCATTCTGATTTCAAACACCTCAATTCTATGACTTCACACACCTCCATTCTGACTTCACACACCTCCATACTGTGACTTCAAACACCTCCATTCTATGATTTCAGACACCTCCATTGTATGATTTCACACACCTCCATTTTATGACTTCACACACCTCCATTCTATGACTTCACTCACCTCCATTCTGAATTCACACACCTCCATTCTGTGACTTCTCACACCTCCTTTCTGACTTCACACACCTCCATTCTATGACTTCACTCAACTTCATTCTGAATTCACACACCTCCATTCTGTGACTTCTCACACCTCCATTCTGACTTCACACACCTCCATTCCATGACTTCACACACCTCCATTCTATGAGTTCACACACCTCCATTCTATAAGTTCACACACCTTCATTTTGACTTCACACACCTCCATTCTATGACTTCACACACCTCCATTCTATGACTTCACACACCTCCATTCTGTGACTTCACGCACCTCCATTCCATGACTTCACACACCTCCATTGTGACTTCACACACCATGATACTATGATTTCACACACCTCCATTCTGACTTCACACACCTCCATTCTATGCCTTCACACACCGCCATTCTGACTTCACACAGCTCCATTCTGTGACTTCACAAACCTCCATTCTATGACTTCACACACCTCCATTCTGTGACTTCACACACCTCCATTCTATGACTTCACAGACCTCGAATCTGTGACTTCACTCATCTCAACCCTATGACTTCACACTTCTCCATTCTATGACTTCCCACACCTCCTTTCTATGACTTCACCCACCTACATTCAGCGACTTCACACCTAGATTCTGACTTCACACACCTCCATTCTGTGACTTCACACACCTCCATTCTATGACTTCGCACACCTTCATTCTATGACTTCACACACATCCATTCTATGACTTCACACACCTCCATTCTTTGCCTTCACACACCTCTATTCTATGACTTCACACACCTTCATTCTTTCTTCACAAACATCCATTCTATGACTTCACACACATCCATTCTATGACTTCACACACATCCATTATGTGACTTCACAAACCTCCATTCTGTGTTCACACACCTCAATTCTGTGACTTCACACACCTCCATTCTGACTTCACACACCTCCATTGTGATTTCACACACCTCCGTTCTATGAGTTCACACAGCTCCATTCTGACTTCAAACACCTCAATTCTATGACTTCACACACCTCCATTCTGACTTCACACACCTCCATTCTGTGACTTCAAACACCTCCATTCTATGATTTCAGACACCTCCATTGTATGATTTCACAAACCTCCAGTTTATGACTTCACACACCTCCATTCCATGAGTTCACTCACCTCCATTCTGAATTCACAGACCTCCATTCTGTGACTTCTCACACCTCCTTTCTGACTTCACACACCTCCATTCTATGACTTCACTCAACTCCATTCTGAATTCACACACCTCCATTCTGTGACTTCTCACACCTCCATTCTGACTTCACACACATCCATTCCATGACTTCACACACCTCCATTCTATGAGTTCACACACCTCCATTCTATGAGTTCACACACCTTCATTTTGACTTCACACACCTCCATTCTATGACTTCACACACCTTCATTCTTACTTCACAAACATCCATTCTATGACTTCACACACCTCCATTATATGACTTCATAAACCTTCCTTCTGTGACTTCACACACCTCCATTCTGAGTTCACACACCTCCATTCTGTGACTTCACACACCTCGATTTTGACTTCACACACCTCCATTCTATGACTTCACACACTTCAATTATATGACTTCACACACCTCCATTCTGTGACTTCACACACCTCCATTGTGAGTTCACACACCTCCATTCTGTGACTTCACACACCTCCATTCTGTGATTTCACACACCTCCATTCTATGACTTCACACACCTCCATTCTATGAATTCACACACCTCCATTCTGTGATTTCACACACCTCCATTATATGACTTCACACACCTGCATACTGTGACTTCACACACCTCCATTCTATGACTTCACACACCTCCATTCTGTGATTTCACACACCTCCATTATATGACTTCACACACCTGCATACTGTGACTTCACACACTTCCATTCTATGACTTCACACACCTCCATTGTGATTTCACACACCTCCGTTCTATGAGTTCACACACCTCCATTCTGATTTCAAACACCTCAATTCTATGACTTCACACACCTCCATTCTGACTTCACACACCTCCATTCTGTGACTTCAAACACCTCCATTCTATGATTTCAGACACCTCCATTGTATGATTTCACACACCTCCATTTTATGACTTCACACACCTCCATTCTATGACTTCACTCACCTCCATTCTGAATTCACACACCTCCATTCTGTGACTTCTCACACCTCCTTTCTGACTTCACACACCTCCATTCTATGACTTCACTCAACTCCATTCTGAATTCACACACCTCCATTCTGTGACTTCTCACACCTCCATTCTGACTTCACACACCTCCATTCCATGACTTCACACACCTCCATTCTATGAGTTCACACACCTCCATTCTATGAGTTCACACACCTTCATTTTGACTTCACACACCTCCATTCTATGACTTCACACACCTCCATTCTGTGACTTCACACACCTCCATTCTGTGACTTCACGCACCTCCATTCCATGACTTCACTCACCTCCATTCTGTGACTTCACACACCTCCATTCTATGAGTTCACACACCTCCATTCTATGAGTTCACACACCTTCGTTTTGACTTCACACACCTCCATTCTATGACTTCACACACCTCCATTCTGTGACTTCACACACCTCCATTCTATAACTTTACACACTTCCATTCTATGACTTCACACACCTCCATTCTGTGACTTCACACACCTCCATTCTGTGACTTCACACACCTACATTCTGTGACTTCACACACCTTCTTTCTATGAATTCACACACCTCCATTCTATGACTTCACACACCTCTATTCTATGATTTCACACATCCATTTTGACTTCACACACATAAAATATATGACTTCAAACACCTCAATTCTGTGACTTCACACACCTCCATTCTATGACTTCATTCCCGTCCATTCTGTGACTTCACACACTTCCATTCTATGACTTCACACACCTCCATTCTGTGACTTCACCCACATCCATTCTGTGACTTCACACACCTCCATTCTCCGACTTCACACCCCTCCAGTTTGACTTCACATACCTCCATTCTATGACTTCACACACCTCCATTCTATGACTTCACACACCTCCATTTTATGACGTCACACATCCATTTTGACTTCACACACCTCCCTTCTGTGTCTTCACACACCTCCATTCTATGACTTCACACACCTTCATTCTGTGATTCACACACCTCCATTCTATGACTTCACACACCTCCATTCTGTGACTTCACACACCTCCATTCTGAGTTCACACACCTCCATTCTGTGACTTCATAAACCTCCATTCTATGATTTCACACAGCTCCATTCTATGACTTCACACACCTCCATTTTATGACGTCACACACCTCCATTTTGACTTCTCACACCTCCATTCTGTGACTTCACACACTTCCATTCTATGACTTCACACACTTTCTTTGTGACGTCACACACCTCCATTCTATGAGTTCACACACCTCCATTCTATGACTTCACACACCTCCATTCTGACTTCACACACCTCCATTCTATGACTTCACAGACCTCGAATATGTGACTTCACTCACCTCCTCTCTATGACTTCACACTCCTCCATTCTATGACTTCCCACATCTTCTTTCTATGACTTCACAAACCTCCATTTTATGACTTCACACACCTCCATTCTGTATTCACACAGCTCCATTCTGTTACTTCATAAATCTCCATTCTATGATTTCACACACCTCCATTCTATGACTTCACACACCTGCATTTTATGACGTCAGACACCTCCATTTTGACTTCACACACCTCCATTATGTGACTTCACACAACTCCCTTCTGTGTCTTCACACACATCCATTCTATGCCTTCACACACCTTCATTCTGTGACATCACACACCTCCATTCTATGACTTCACACACTTCCATTCTATGATTTCACATACCTCCATGCTGTGACTTCACACACCTCCATTCTGTGTCTTCACACACCTCCATTCTGTGTTCACACACCTCCATTCTGTGACTTCACAAACCTCCATCTATGATTTCACACAGCTCCATTCTATGACTTCACACACCTCCATTTTATGACGTCACACACCTCCATTTTGACTTCTCACACCTCCATTCTGTGACTTCACACACCTCCATTCTACAACTTCACACACTTCCTTTGTGACGTCACACACCTCCATTCTATGAGTTCACACACCTCCATTCTATGCCTTCACACACCTCCATTCTGACTTCACACACCTCCATTCTATGACTTCACAGACCTCGAATATGTGACTTCACTCACCTCCAATCTAGGATTTCACACTCCTCCATCTATGAATTCCCACATCTCCTTTCTATGACTTCACCCACGTCCATTTTATGACTTCACACATCTCCATTCTGTGACTTCACACACCTCCATTGTATGACTTCACACACTTCCATTGTGACGTCACTCACCTCCATTCTATGAGTTCACACACCTCCGATCTGACTTCAAACACCTACATTCTATGACTTCACACACTTCCATTCTGTATTCACACAGCTCCATTCTGTGACTTCACAAAACTCCATTCTATGATTTCACACACCTCCATACTATGACTTCACAAAACTCCATCTATGACTTCATACACCTGCATTCTGACATCACGCACCTCCATTCTATGACTTCAGAGACCTCGAATCTGTGACTTCACTCACCTGCATTCTATGACTTCACACTCCTCCATTCTGTGACATTCCACACCTCCTTTCTATGACTTCACCACCTCCAATCTATGATTACACACCTCCATTCTGAGTTCACACACCTTCATTCTGTGAATTCACACACCTCCATTCTATGTGTTCATATACCTCCATTCTATGACTTCACACACCTTCATTCTTACTTCAGAAACATCCATTATATGACTTCACACAACCCCATACTATGACTTCACAAACCTCCATTCTGTGACTTCACACACCTCAATTCTGAGTTCACACAACTCCATTCGGTGACTTCACACACCTCCATTCTGACTTCACAGACCTCCCTTCTATGACTTCACACACTTCCATTCTATGACTTCACACACCTCCATTCTATGACTTCACAGACCTCGAATATGTGACTTCACTCACCTCCACTCTAGGACTTCACACTCCTCCATTCAATGACTTCCCACATCTCCTTTCTACGACTTCAACCACCTCCATTTTATGACTTCACACACCTCCATTCTATGACCTCACACACCCTCATTCTGTGATTTCACACACCTCCATTCTATGACTTCACACATCCATTTTGACTTCACACACCTCCAAAATATGACTTCAAACACCTCAATTCTGTGATTTCACACACCTCCATTCTATGACTTCATACCGTCCATTGTGTGACTTCACACACCTCCATTCTATGACTTCACACACTTCAAGTCTTTGACTTCACACACCTCTATTCTGTGACTTTACACAACTCCATTCTGACTTCACACACCTCCATTCTGTGACGTCACACACCTCCATTCTGTGACTTCCCACACCCCCATTCTGTGACTTCACACACCTCCATTCTATGATTTCACACACCTCCATTCTATGAGTTCACCCACCTCCTTTCTATGACTTCACTCCTCCATTCTGACTTCACACACATCCATTCTGTGACTTCACACACCTCCATTATATGACGTCACACACCTCCATTCTATGTCTTCACACACCTCCAATCTATGTCTTCACACACCTCCATTCTATGAGTTCACACACCTCCATTCTATGACTTCACACACCTACATTCTTTGACTTCACACACCTCCATTCTGACTTCACACACCTCCATTCTATGACTTCACACACTTCCATTCTCTGACTTCACACACCTCTATTCTGTGACTTCACAAACCTCCATTCTGAGTTCGCACACCTCCATTCTGTGACTTCACAAACTTCTATTCTGTGACTTCACACACCTCCATTGTGTGACTTCACACACTTCCATTCTATGACTTCATAAACTTCCCTTTTATAATTTCACACACCTCCATTCTATGACCTCACACACCCTCATTCTATGATTTCACACACTTCCATTCTATGATTTCTCACATCCATTTTGACTTCACAGACCTCTAATATATGACTTCAAACACCTCAATTCTGTGACTTCACACACCTCCATTCTATGACTTCATACCGTCCATTCTGTGACTTCAAACACCTCCATTCTATGACTTCACACACTTCCATTCTATGACTTCACACACCTCCATTTTATAACCTCACACACCTCCATTCTATGACTTCACACACCTCCATTCTGAGTTTACACACCTCCATTCTATGACTTCACACACTTCCATTGTGACGTCACTCACCTCAATTCTATGAGTTCACACACCTCCGTTCTGACTTCAAATACCTACATTCTATGACTTCACACACCTCCATTCTGTATTCACACAGCTCCATTCTGTGACTTCACAAAACTCCATTCTATGATTTCACACACCTCCATACTATGACTTCACACAACTCCATCTATGACTTCACACACCTGCATTCTGACAACACACACCTCCATTCTATGACTTCACAGACCCCGAATCTGTGACTTCACTCACCTGCACTCTATGACTTCACACTCCTAATTCTATGACTTTCCACACCTCCTTTCTATGACTTCACACACCTCCATTCTATGACTTCATACCGTCCATTCTGTGACTTCAAACACCCCCAATCTATGACTTCACACACTTCCATTCTCTGACTTCACACACCTCCATTCTGTGACTTCACACACCTCCATTCTGAGTTCACACAACTACATTCGGTGACTTCACACACCTCCATTCTGACTTCACACACCTCCATTCTATGACTTCACACACTTCCATTCTATGACTTCACACACCTCCATTCTGTGACTTCTCACACCTCCATTCTTTGTTCACACACCTCCATTCTATCACCTCACACACCCTCATTCTGTGATTTCACACACTTCCATTCTATGACTTCACACATACATTTTGACTTCACACACCTCCAATATATGACTTCAAACACCTCAATTCTGTGACTTCACACACCTCCATTCTATGACTTCATACCGTCCATTCTGTGACTTCACACACCTCCATTCTATGATTTCACACACTTCAATTCTATGACTTCACACAAATCCATTCTGTGACTTTACACACCTCCATTCTGACTTCACACACCTCCATTCTGTGACGTCACACACCTCCATTCTGTGACTTCCCACATCTCCATTCTGTGACTTCACACACCTCCATTCTATGATTTCACACACCTCCATTCTATGACTACACCCACCTCCATTCTATGACTTCACACCTCCATTCTGACTTCACACACATCCATTCTGTGACTTCACACACCTCCATTATATGACTTCACACACCTCCATTCTATGTCTTCACACACCTCCATTCTATGACTTCACACACCTCCATTCTGTGACTTCACACACCTCCATTCTATGACTTAACACACCTTCATTCTTACTTCACAAATATACATTCTATAACTTCACACACCTCAATTCTATGACTTCACACACCTACATTCTTTGACTTCACACACCTCCATTCTGACTTCACACACCTCCATTCTATGACTTCACACACCTCCATTCTGACTTCACTCACCTCTATTCTATGACTTCGCACACCTCCATTCTGATATCACACACCTACATTCTATGACTTCACAGACCTCGAATCTGTGACTTCACTCGCCTGCATTCTATGACTTTACATTCCTCCATTCTATGACTTCCCACACCTCTTTCTATGACTTCACACACCTTCATTTTTACTTCAGTAACATCCATTCTATGACTTCACACACCTCCATTCTATGACTTCACAAACCTCCATTCTGTGACTTCACACATCTCCATTCTGAGTTCCCAAAACTCCATTCGGTGACTTCACCCATCTCCATTCTGACTTCACACACCTCCGTTCTATGACTTCACACACTTCCGTTCTATGACTTCACACAACTCCATTCGGTGACTTCACACATCTCCATTCTGACTTCACACACCTCCATTCTATGACTTCACACACTTCCATTCTCTGATTTCACACACCTCTATTCTGTGACTTCACAAACCTCCATTCTGAGTTCACACACCTCCATTCTGTGACTTCACCCACCTCCATTCTGTGACTTCCCACACCTCCATTCTCCGACTTCACACCCCTCCAATTTGACTTCACATACCTCCATTCTATGACTTCACACACCTCCAATCTGTGACTTCTCACACCTCCATTCTGTGACTTCACAAACCTCCATTCTATGATTTCACACACCTGCAAACTATGACTTCACACACCGCCATTCCGTGACTTCACACACCTGCATTGTGAGTTCACACACCTCCATTCTGTGACCTCACACACCTCCATTCTGCGATTTCACACACCTCCATTCTGAGATGTCACACCTCCATTCTATGAATTCACACACCTCCATTCTGTGATTTCACACACCTCAATTCTATGACTTCACACAACTCCATTCTGTGACTTCACACATCTCCATTCTGAGTTCACGCACCTCCATTCCGTGACTTCACACACCTCCATTCTATGACTTCACAAACCTCCATTCTGTGACTTCACACACCTCCATTCTGTGACTTCACAAACCTCCATTCTATGATTTCACACACCTCCAATCTATGACTTCACACACTTCCATTTTATGACGTCACACACCTCCATTTTGACTTCTCACACCTCCATTATGTGACTTCACACACCTCTCTTCTGTGACTTCACACACCTCCATTCTATGACTTCACACGCCTTCATTGTATGACTTCACACACCTCCATTCTATGACTTCACACACTTCCATTGTATGATTTCACATACCTTCATACGATGACTTCACACACCTCCATTCTGTGCCTTCACACACCTCCATTCTGAGTTCACACACCTCCATTCTGTGACTTCACAAACCTCTATTCTCTGATTTCACACACCTCCATTCTATGACTTCCCACACCTCCATTTTAGGACGTCACACACCTCCATTTTAACTTCACACACTTCCATTCTGTGACTTCACACACCTCCATTCTATGACTTCACACACTTCCATTGGGACGTCACACACCTCCATTCTATGAGTTCACACACCTACATTCTATGACTTCACACACCTCCATTCTATGACTTCACATACCTCCATTCTTGGACTTCACACACCTCCATTCTGTGACTTCACACACCTCCATTCTGTGACTTCATACACCTCCATTCTATGATTTCACTCACCTCCATTCTATGACTTCACCCACCTCCATTCTATGACTTCACACCTCCATTCTAACTTCACACACATCCATTCTGTGACTTCACACACCTCCATTATATGACTTCTCACACCTACATTCTATGTCTTCACACACCTCCATTCTATGACTTAACACACCTCCATTCTGTGACTTCACACACCTCCATTCTATGACTTAAAACACCTTCATTCTTACTTCACAAATATACATTCTATGACTTCACACACCTCCATTCTATGACTTCACACACCTACATTCTTTGACTTCACAAACCTCCATTCTGTGTTCACACACCTCAATTCTGTGACTTCACACACCTCCATTCTGTCTTCACACACCTCCATTCTATGACTTCACACACCTCCATTCTATGACTTCACACACTTCCATTGTGACGTCACACACCTCCATTCTATGAGTTCACACACCTCTCTTCTGTGACTTCACACACCTCCATTCTATGACTTCACACACCACCATTCTGAGTTCACACACCTCCATTCTGTGACTTCACACACCTCCATTGTGTGACTTCACACATTTCCATTCTATGACTTCATAAACCTCCCTTTTATAATTTCACACACCTCCATTCCGTGACTTCACACACCTCCATTCTATGACCTCACACACCCTCATTCTATGATTTCACACACCTCCATTCTATGATTTCACACATCCATTTTGACTTCACACACCTCTAATATATGACTTCAAACACCTCAATTCTGTGACTTCACACACCTCCATTCTATGACTTCGTACCGTCCATTCTGTGACTTCAAACACCTCCATTCTATGACTTCACACACCTCAATTCTTTGACTTCACACACCTCCATTCTATGATTTCACACACCTCTATTCTATGACTTCACACTCCTCCATTCTGAGTTTACACACCTCCATTCTATGACTTCACACACCTCCATTCTTTGACGTCACACCTTTATTCTATGACTTCATACAACTTCATTCTTTCTTTACAAACATCCATTCTATAACTTCACACACCTCCATTCTATGACTTCAAACAGCTCCATTCTGTTACTTCACACACCTCCATTCTATGACTTCACACACCTCCATTCTGTGACTTCACACTCCTCCATTGCATGACTTCACACACTTACATTGTGACGTCACTCACCTCCATTCTATGAGTTCACACACCTCCGTTCCGACTTCAAACACCTACATTCTATGACTTCACAGACCTCCATTTTGTATTCACACAGCTCCATTCTGTGACTTCACAAAACTCCATTCTATGATTTCACACACCTCCATACTATGACTTCACACAACTCCATCTATGACTTCACACACCTGCATTCTGACATCACACACCTCCATTCTATGACTTCACAGTCCTTGAATCTGTGACTTCACTCACCTGCACTCTGATTTCACATTCCTCCATTCTATGACTTTCCACACCTCCTTTCTATGACTTCACCACCTCCAATCTATGACTACACACCTCCATTCTGACTTCACACACCTTCATTCTGTGAATTCACTTACCTCCATTCTATGTGGTCACACACCTCCATTCTATGACTTCACACACCTACATTCTTACTTCAGAAACATCCATTCTATGACTTCACACAACCCCATTCTATGACTTCACAAACCTCCATTCTGTGACTTCACACACCTCCATTCTGAGTTCACACAACTCCATTCTATGACTTCACACACTTCCATTCTATGACTTCACACACCTCCATTCTGTGACTTCACACACCTCCATTCTGTGTTCACACACCTCAATTCTGTGACTTCACACACCTCCATTCTGTGACTTCACACACCTCCATTCTGTGACTTGATACACTTCCATTCTATGACTTCACACACCTCCATTCTGTGACTTCACACACCTCCATTCTGTGACTTCACACACCTCCATTCTATGACCTCACACACCCTCATTCTATGGTTTCACACACCTCCATTCTATGAATTCACACATCCATTTTGACTTCACACACCTCCTATATATGACTTCAAACACCTCAATTCTGTGACTTCACACACCTCCAGTCTATGAGTTCATACCATCCATTCTGTGACTTCACACACCTCCATTCTATGACTTCACACACTTCCATTCTGTGACTTCCCAAACCTCCATTCTGTGACTTCACTCACCTCCATTCTGACTTCACACACCTCCATTCTATGACATTGCACACCTCTATTCTGACTTCACACACCTCTATTCTGTGACTTCACACACCTCCATTCTATGACTTCCCACACCTGCATTCTGACTTCACACACCTCCATTGTATGACTTCACACATCTTCTTTCTGTAACTTCCCACACTTCCAATGTTTGACTTCACAAACCTCCATTCCATGACTTCACACACCTCCATTCTATGTGTTCACACACCTCCATTCTTTGACTTCACACACCTCCATTTTGACTTCACACACCTACATTCTGTGACTTCACACACCTCCATTTGTGACTTCACACACCACCATTTTGATTTCACACACCACCATTCTGTGACTTCACACACCTCCATTCTTTGACTTCACACACCTCCATTTTGACTTCACACACTTCCATTCTGTGACTTCACACACCTCCATTCTGAGTTCACACACCTCCATTTTGTGACTTCACAAACCTCTGTTCTATGATTTCACACACCTCCATTTTAGGACGTCACACACCTCCATTTTGACTTCACACACTTTCATTCTGTGACTTCACACACCTCTATTCTATGATTTCACATACCTTCATGCGATGACTTCACACACCTCCATTCTGTGACTTCACACACCTCCATTCTGAGTTCACACACCTCCATTCTGTGACTTTCCAAACCTCTATTCTATGATTTCACACACCTCAATTCTATGACTTCACACACCTCCATTTTAGGACGTCACACACCTCCCTTTTGACTTCACACACTTCCATTTTTGACTTCCCACACCTCCTTTCTATGACTTCACACACTTCCATTGTGACGTCACACACCTCCATTCTATTAGTTCACATACCTACATTCTATGACTGCACACACCTTCATTCGACTTCACACACCTCCATTCTGAATTCACACACCTCCATTATGTGACTTCACACACCTCCATTATATGACGTCACACAACTCCGATCTATCACTTCACACACCTCCATTCTATGACTTCATACACCTCCATTCTGTGACTTCACACACCTCCATTCTATGACTTCACACACCTTCATTCTTACTTCACAAACATACATTCTATGACTTCACACACCTCCATTCTATGACTTCACACACCTCCATTCTTTGACTTCACACACCTCCATTCTGTGACTTCACACACCTCCATTGTGTGACTTCACACAGCTCCATTCTGTGACTTCACACACCTCCATTCTCCGTCTTCACACACCTCCATTCTATGACTTCACACATCCATTTTGACTTCACACACCTCCAATATATAACTTCAAACACCTCAATTCTGTGACTTCACACACCTCCATTCTATGAAATCATACCCGTCCATTCTGTGACTTCACACACCTCCATTCTTTGACTTCACACAGCTCCATTCTGTGACTTCACCAACCTCCATTCTGTGACTTCCCACACCTCCATTCTCCGACTTCACACCCCTCCAATTTGACTTCACAAACCTCCATTCTATGATTTCACAAACCTCCAAACTATGACTTCACACACCTACATTTTATGACGTCACACACCTCCATTTTGACTTCACACACCTTCATTATGTGACTCCACACACCTCGCTTCTGTGACTTCACACACCTCCATTCTATGACTTCACACACTTCCATTCTATGACTTCACTCACCGCCATTCCGTGACTTCACACACCTGCATTGGAGTTCACACACCTCCATTCTGTGACCTCACACACCTCAATTCTGCGATTTCACAAACCTCCATTCTGAGATGTCACACCTCCATTCTATGAATTCACACACCTCCATTCTGTGACTTTACCTACCTCCATTCTATGACTTCACAAACCTCCATTCTGTGACTTCACACACCTCCATTCTGTGACTTCACAAACCTGCATTCTATGATTTCACACACCTCCAATCTATGACTTCACACACCTCCATTTTATGACGTCACACACCTCCATTTTTACTTCTCACACCTCCATTATGTGACTTCACACACCTCTCTTCTATGACTTCACACACATCCATTCTATGACTTCACACACCTTCATTGTATGACTTCACACACCTCCATTCTGTGCCTTCACACACCTCCATTCTGAGTTCACACACCTCCATTCTGTGACTTCACAAACCTCTATTCTCTGATTTCACACACCTCCATTCTATGACTTCTCACACCTCCATTTTAGGACGTCACACATCTCCATTTTGACTTCACACACTTCCATTCTGTGACTTCACACACGTCCATTCTATGACTTCACACACTTCCATTGGGACGTCACACACCTCCATTCTATGAGTTCACACACCTACATTCTATGACTTCACACACCTTCATTCGACTTCACACACCTCCATTCTATGACTTCACAGACCTCGAATTGTGACTTCACTCACCTCCAATCTATGACTTCACACTCCTCCATTCTATGATTCCCACACCTCCTTTCTATGACCTCACACCTCCATTCTGACTTCACACACCTCCACTATGTGACTTCTCACACCTCCATTATATGACGTCACACAACTCCGTTCTATGACTTCACACACCTCCATTCTATGACTTCACACACCTCCATTCTGTGACTTCACACACCTCCATTCTATGACTTCACACACCTTCATTCTTACTTCACACACATACATTCTATGACTTTACACACCTCCATTCTATGACTTCACACACCTCCATTCTCTGACTTCACACACCTCCATTCTGTGACTTCACACACCTCCATTCTATGAAATCATACCCGTCCATTCTGTGACTTCACACACCTCCATTCTTTGACTTCACACACCTCCATTCTGTGACTTCACCCACCTCCATTCTGTGACTTCCCACACCTCCATTCTCCGACTTCACACCCCTCCAATTTGACTTCACATACCTCTATTCTATGACTTCACACACCTCCATTCTGTGACTTCACAAACCTCCATTCTATGATTTCACACACCTCCAATCTATGACTTCACACACCTACATTTTATGATGTCACACACCTCCATTTTGACTTCACACACCACCATTATGTGACTCCACACACCTCCCTTCTGTGACTACACACACCTCCATTCTATGACTTCACACACTTCCATTCTATGACGTCACACACCGCCATTCCGTGACTTCACACACGTGCATTGTGAGTTCACACACCTCCATTCAGTGACCTCACACACCTCCATCCTGCGATTTCACACACCTCCATTCTGAAATGTCACACCTCCATTCTATGAATTCACACACCTCCATTCTGTGATTTCACACACCTCAATTCTATGACTTCACACAACTCCATTCTGTGACTTCACACATCTCCATTCTTAGTTCACACACCTCCATTCTGTGACTTCACACACCTCCATTCTGTGACTTCACACACCTCCATTCTATGACTTCACACACCTCCATTCTGTGACTTCACAAACCTCCATTCTATGATTTCACACACCTCCAATCTATGACTTCACACACCTCCACTTAATGACGTCACACACCTCCATTTTGACTTCTCACACCTCCATTATGTGACTTCACACACCTCTCTTCTGTGACTTCACACACCTCCATTCTATGACTTCACACACCTCCATTCTATGACTTCACACACCTCCATTCTGACTTCACACACCTCCATTCTATGACTTCACAGACCTCGAATCTGTGACTTCACTCACCTCCACTCTATGACTTCACACTCCTCCATTCTCTGACTTAACACACCTCCTTTCTATGACTTCACCCACCTCTATTCTATGACTTCACACCTCCATTCTGACTTCACACACCTCCATTCTGTGACTTCACACACCTCCATTATATGATATCACACACCTCCATTCTATGACTTCACACACCTCCATTCTATGACTTCACACACTTCCATTGTGACGTCACACACCTCCATTCTATGAGTTCACACACCTCTATTCTGACTTCACACACCTCCATTCTATGACTTCACACACCTCCATTCTGACTTCACACACCTCTATTCTATGGCTTCGCACACCTCCATTCTGATATCACACACCTCCATTCTATGACTTCACAGACCTCGAGTCTGTGACTTCACTCGCCTGCATTCTATGACTTTACATTCCTCCATTCTATGACTTCCCACACCTCTTTCTATGACTTCACACACCTTCATTTTTACTTCAGAAACATCCATTCTATGACTTCACACACCTCCATTCTATGACTTCACAAACCTCCATTCTGTGACTTCACACATCTCCATTCTGAGTTCACACAACCCCATTCGGTGACTTCACACATCTCCATTCTGACTTCACACACCTCCATTCTATGACTTCACACACTTCCATTCTATGACTTCACACACCTCCATTCTATGACTTCACACACCTCCATTCTTTGACTTCACACACCTCCATTCTGTGACTTCACACACCTCCATTCTGTGACTTCACACACCTCCATTCTGTGACTTCACACAGCTCCATTCTGTGACTTCACACACCTCCATTCTCCGACTTCACACACCTCCATTCTATGACTTCACACATCCATTTTGACTTCACACACCTCCAATATATAACTTCAAACACCTCCAATCTATGACTTCACACACCTACATTTTATGATGTCACACACCTCCATTTTGACTTCACACACCACCATTATATGACTCCACACACCTCCCTTCTGTGACTTCACACACCTCCATTCTATGACTTCACACACTTCCATTCTATGACGTCACACACCGCCATTCCGTGACTTCACACACGTGCATTGTGAGTTCACACACCTCCATTCAGTGACCTCACACACCTCCATCCTGCGATTTCACACACCTCCATTCTGAAATGTCACACCTCCATTCTATGAATTCACACACCTCCATTCTGTGATTTCACACACCTCAATTCTATGACTTCACACAACTCCATTCTGTGACTTCACACATCTCCATTCTTAGTTCACACACCTCCATTCTGTGACTTCACAAACCTCCATTCTATGATTTCACACACCTCCAATCTATGACTTCACACACCTCCACTTAATGACGTCACACACCTCCATTTTGACTTCTCACACCTCCATTATGTGACTTCACACACCTCTCTTCTGTGACTTCACACACCTCCATTCTATGACTTCACACACCTTCATTGTATGATTTCGCACACCTCCATTCTATGACTTCACACACTTCCATTCTATGATTTCGCATACCCTCATACGATGACTTCACACACCTCCATTCTGTGACTTCACACACCTCCATTCTGAGTTCACACACCGCCATTCTGTGACTTCACAAACCTCTATTCTATGATTTCACACACCTCCATTCTATGACTTTTCACACCTCCATTTTAGGACGTCACACACCTCCCTTTTGACTTCACACACTTCCATTTTTGACTTCCCACACCTCCTTTCTATGACTTCACACACTTCCATTGTGACGTCACACACCTCCATTCTATTAGTTCACATACCTACATTCTATTACTGCACACACCTTCATTCGACTTCACACACCTCCATTCTGAATTCACACACCTCCATTATGTGACTTCACACACCTCCATTATATGACGTCACACAACTCCGTTCTATCACTTCACACACCTCCATTCTATGACTTCATACACCTCCATTCTGTGACTTCACACACCTCCATTCTATGACTTCACACACCTTCATTCTTACTTCACAAACATACATTCTATGACTTCACACACCTCCATTCTATGACTTCACACACCTCCATTCTTTGACTTCTCACACCTCCATTCTGTGACTTCACACACCTCCATTCTGTGACTTCACACAGCTCCATTCTGTGACTTCACACACCTCCATTCTCCGTCTTCACACACCTCCATTCTATGACTTCACACATCCATTTTGACTTCACACACCTCCAATATATAACTTCAAACACCTCAATTCTGTGACTTCACACACCTCCATTCTATGAAATCATACCCGTCCATTCTGTGACTTCACACACCTCCATTCTTTGACTTCACACACCTCCATTCTGTGACTTCACCAACCTCCATTCTGTGACTTCCCACACCTCCATTCTCCGACTTCACACCCCTCCAATTTCACTTCACAAACCTCCATTCTATGATTTCACAAACCTCCAAACTATGACTTCACACACCTACATTTTATGACGTCACACACCTCCATTTTGACTTCACACACCTTCATTATGTGACTCCACACACCTCGCTTCTGTGACTTCACACACCTCCATTCTATGACTTCACACACTTCCATTCTATGACTTCACACACCTCCATTCCGTGACTTCAAACACCTGCATTGGAGTTCACACACCTCCATTCTGTGACCTCACACACCTCCATTCTGCGATTTCACAAACCTCCATTCTGAGATGTCACACCTCCATTCTATGAATTCACACACCTCCATTCTGTGATTTCACACACCTCAATTCTATGACTTCACAAAACTTCATTCTGTGACTTCACACATCTCCATTCTGAGTTCACGCACCTCCATTCTGTGACTTCACACACCTCCATTCTGTGACTTCACACACCTCCATTCTATGACTTCACACACCTCCATTCTGTGACTTTACCTACCTCCATTCTATGACTTCACAAACCTCCATTCTGTGACTTCACACACCTCCATTCTGTGACTTCACAAACCTGCATTCTATGATTTCACACATCTCCAATCTATGACTTCACAAACCTCCATTTTATGACGTCACACACCTCCATTTGACTTCTCACACCTCCATTATGTGACTTCACACACCTCTCTTCTGTGACTTCACACACATCCATTCTATGACTTCACACACCTTCATTGTATGACTTCACACACCTCCATTCTATGACTTCACACACTTCCATTGTATGATTTCACATACCTTCATACGATGACTTCACACACCTCCATTCTGTGCCTTCACACACCTCCATTCTGAGTTCACACACCTCCATTCTGTGACTTCACAAACCTCTATTCTCTGATTTCACACACCACCATTCTATGACTTCTCACACCTCCATTTTAGGACGTCACACATCTCCATTTTGACTTCACACACTTCAATTCTGTGACTTCACACACGTCCATTCTATGACTTCACACACTTCCATTGGGACGTCACACACCTCCATCCTATGAGTTCACACACCTACATTCTATGACTTCACACACCTTCATTCGACTTCACACACCTCCATTCTATGACTTCACAGACCTCGAATTGTGACTTCACTCACCTCCAATCTATGACTTCACACTCCTCCATTCTATGATTCCCACACCTCCTTTCTATGACCTCACACCTCCATTCTGACTTCACACACCTCCATTATGTGACTTCTCACACCTCCATTATATGACGTCACACAACTCCGTTCTATGATTTCACACACCTCCATTCTATGACTTCACACACCTCCATTCTGTGACTTCACACACCTCCATTCTATGACTTCACACACCTTCATTCTTACTTCACACACATACATTCTATGACTTTACACACCTCCATTCTATGACTTCACACACCTCCATTCTTTGACTTCACACACCTCCATTCTGTGACTTCACCCACCTCAATTCTATGAAATCATACCCGTCCATTCTGTGACTTCACACACCTCCATTCTTTGACTTCACACACCTCCCATTCTCTGACTTCACCCACCTCCATTCTGTGACTTCCCACACCTCCATTCTCCGACTTCACACCCCTCCAATTTGACTTCACATACCTCTATTCTATGACTTCACACACCTCCATTCTGTGACTTCACAACCTTCATTCTATGATTTCACACACCTCCAATCTATGACTTCACACACCTACATTTTATGATGTCACACACCTCCATTTTGACTTCACACACCACCATTATGTGACTCCACACACCTCCCTTCTGTGACTTCACACACCTCCATTCTATGACTTCACACACTTCCATTCTATGACGTCACACACCGCCATTCCGTGACTTCACACACGTGCATTGTGAGTTCACACACCTCCATTCAGTGACCTCACACACCTCCATCCTGCGATTTCACACACCTCCATTCTAAAATGTCACACCTCCATTCTATGAATTCACACACCTGCATTCTGTGATTTCACACACCTCAATTCTATGACTTCACACACCTCCATTCTGTGACTTCACACACCTCCATTCTGTGACTTCACACACCTCCATTCTATGACTTCACACACCTCCATTCTGTGACTTCACAAACCTCCATTCTATGATTTCACACACCTCCAATCTATGACTTCACACACCTCCACTTAATGACGTCACACACCTCCATTTTGACTTCTCACACCTCCATTATGTGACTTCACACAGCTCTCTTCTGTGACTTCACACACCTACATTCTATGACTTCACACACCTTCATTGTATGATTCCGCACACCACCATTCTATGACTTCACACACTTCCATTCTATGATTTCGCATACCCTCATACGATGACTTCACACACCTCCATTTTGTGACTTCACACACCTCCATTCTGAGTTCACACACTGCCATTCTGTGACTTCACAAACCTCTATTCTATGATTTCCCACACCTCCATTCTATGACTTTTCACACCTCCATTTTAGGACGTCACACACCTTCCTTTTGACTTCACACACTTCCATTCTGTGACTTCACACAACTCCATTCTATGACTCCACACACTTCCATTGGGACGTCACACACCTCCATTCTATGAGTTCACACACCTACATTCTATGACTTCACACACCTTCATTCGACTTCACACACCTCCATTCTATGACTTCACAGACCTCGAATCTGTGACTTCACTCACCTCCAATCTATGATTTCACACTCCTCCATTCTATGACATCCCACAACTCTTTCTATGAATTCACACCTCCATTCTGACTTGACACACCTCCATTATGTGACTTCACCCACCTCCATTATATGACGTCACACAATTCCGTTCTATCACTTCACACACCTCCATTCTATGACTTCACACACCTCCATTCTGTGACTTCACACACCTCCATTCTATGACTTCACACACCTCCATTCTATGACTTCACACACCTCCATTCTGTGACTTCACACACCTCCATTCTGTGACTTCACACACCTCCATTCTGTGACTTCACACACCTCCATTCTCCGACTTCACACACCTCCATTCTATGACTTCACACATCCATTTTGACTTCACACAGCTCCAATATATAACTTCAAACACCTCCATTCTTTGACTTCACACACCTCCATTCTGTGACTTCACACACCTCCATTCTGTGACTTCACAAACCTCCATTCTATGATTTCACACACCTCCAATCTATGACTTCACACACCTACATTTTATGACGTCACACACCTCCATTTTACTTCACACACCTCCATTCTATGACTTCACACATCCATTTTGACTTCACACAACTCCAATATATAACTTCAAACACCTCCATTCTTTGACTTCACACACCTCCATTATGTGACTCCACACACCTCCCTTCTGGGAATTCACACACCTCCATTCTATGACTTCACACACCTTCGTTGTATGACTTCACACACCTACATTCTATGACTTCACACACTTCCATTCTATGATTTCACATACCTCCATTCTATGACCTCACACACCTCCATTCTGTGGCTTCACAAACCTTCAGTCTATGATTTCACACACCTCCATTCTATGACTTCACACACCTCCATTTTAGGACATCACACACCTCCATTTTGACTTCACACACCTCCATTCTGTGAATTCACACACCTCCATACTATGAATTCACACACTTCCCTGTGACGTCACACACCTCTATTCTATGAGTTCACACACCTCCATTCTATGACTTCACACACCTCCATTCTGACTTCACACACCTCCATTCTATGACTTCACACACCTCCAATCTGTGACTTCACTCACCTCCACTCTATGACTTCACACTCCTCCATTCTCTGACGTAACACACCTCCTTTCTATGACTTCACCCACCTCTATTCTATGACTTCACACCTCCATTCTGACTTCACACACCTCCATTCTGTGGCTTCACACACCTCCATTATATGATATCTCACACCTCCATTCTATGACTTCACAAACCTCCATTCTATGACTTCACACACTTCCATTGTGACGTCACACACCTCCATTCTATGAGTTCACACACCTCCATTCTGACTTCACACACCTCCATTCTATGACTTCACACACCTCCATTCTGACTTCACACACCTCTATTCTATGACTTCGCACACCTCCATTCTGATATCACACACCTCCATTCTATGACTTCACAGACCTCGAATCTGTGACTTCACTCGCCTGCATTTTATGACTTTACATTCCTCCATTCTATGACTTCCCACACCTCTTTCTATGACTTCACACACCTTCATTTTTACTTCAGAAACATCCATTCTATGACTTCACACACCTCCATTCTATGACTTCACAAACCTCCATTCTGTGACTTCACACATCTCCATTCTGAGTTCACACAACTCCATTGGGTGACTTCACGCATCTCCATTCTGACTTCACACACCTCCATTCTATGACTTCACACACTTCCATTCTATGACTTCACACACCTCTATTCTGTGACTTCACAAACCTCTATTCTGAGTTCACACACCTCCATTCTGTGACTTCACACACCTCCATTCTGTGACTTCACACACCTCCATTTTGTGACTTCACACACTTCCATTCTATGACTTCATAAACCTCCCTTTTATAATTTCACACACCTCCATTCTGTGACTTCACACACCTCCATTCTATGACCTCACACAACCTCATTACATGATTTCACACACCTCCATTCTATGATTTCACACATCCATTTTGACTTCACACACCTCTAATATATTACTTCAAACACCTCAATTCTGTGACTTCACACACCTCCATTCTATGACTTCGTACCGTCCATTCTATGACTTCAAACACCTCCATTCTATGACTTCACACACTTCCATTCTATGACCTCACGCACCTCCATTTTATAACTTCACACACCTCCATTCTATGACTTCACACACCTCCATTCTGAGTTTACACACCTACATTCTGACTTCACACACCTCCATTCTATGACTTCACACACCTCGAATCTGTGACTTCACTCACCTCCACTCTATGACTTCACACTCCTCCATTCTCTGACTTAACACATCTCCCTTCTATGACTTCACCCACCTCTATTCTATGACTTCACACCTCCATTCTGACTTCACACACCTCCATTCTGTGACTTCACACACCTCCATTATATGATATCACACACCTCCATTCTATGACTTCACACACCTGCATTCTATGACTTCACACACTTCCATTGTGACGTCACACACCTCCATTGTATGAGTTCACACACCTCATTCTGACTTCACACACCTCCAGTCTATGACTTCACACACCTCCATTCTGACTTCACACACCTCTATTCTATGACTTCGCACACCTCCATTCTGATATCACACACCTCCATTCTATGACATCACAGACCTCGAATCTGTGACTTCACTCGCCTGCATTCTATGACTTTACATTCCTCCATTCTATGACTTCCCACACCTCTTTCTATGACTTCACACACCTTCATTTTTACTTCAGAAACATCCATTCTATGACTTCACACACCTCCATTCTATGACTTCACAAACCTCCATTCTGTGACTTCACACATCTCCATTCTGAGTTCACACAACTCCATTCGGTGACTTCACACATCTCCATTCTGACTTCACACACCTCCATTCTATGACTTCACACACTTCCATTCTATGACTTCACACACCTGTATTCTGTGACTTCTCAAACCTCCATTCTGAGTTCACACACCTCCATTCTGTGACTTCACACACACCTCCATTCTGTGACTTCACACACCTCCATTTTGTGACTTCACACACTTCCATTCTATGACTTCATAAACCTCCCTTTTATAATTTGACACACGTCCCATTCTGTGACTTCACACACCTCCATTCTATGACCTCACACACCCTCATTCTATGATTTCACACACCTCCATTCTATGATTTCGCACATCCATTTTGACTTCACACACCTCTAATATATGACTTCAAACACCTCAATTCTGTGACTTCACACACCTCCATTCTATGACTTCGTACCGTCCATTCTGTGACTTCAAACACCTCCATTCTATGACTTCACACACTTCCATTCTATGACCTCACGCACCTCCATTTTATAACTTCACACACCTCCATTCTATGACTTCACACACCTCCATTCTGAGTTTACACACCTCCATTCTATGGCTTCACACACCTCCATTCTTTGACGTCACACCTTCATTCTATGACTTCATACAACTTCACTCTTACTTTACAAACATCCATTCTATAACTTCACACACCTCCATTCTATGACTTGAAACAGCTCCATTCTGTGACTTCACACACCTCCATTCTATGACTTCACACACCTCCCTTCTGTGACTTCACACACCTCTATTGTATGACTTCACACACTTCCATTGTGACGTCACTCACCTCTATTCTATGAGTTCACACACCTCCGTTCTGACTTCAAACACCTACATTCTATGACTTCACACACCTCCATTCTGTATTCACACAGCTCCATTCTGTGACTTCACAAAACTCCATTCTATGATTTCACACACCTCCATACTATGACTTCACACAACTCCATCTATGACTTCACACACCTGCATTCTGACATCACACACCTCCATTCTATGACTTCACAGACCTCGAATCTGTGACTTCACTCCCCTGCACTCTATGACTTCACACTCCTAATTCTATGACTTTCCACACCTCCTTTCTTTGACTTCACCACCTCCAATGTATGACTACACACCTCCATTCTGACTTCACACACCTTCATTCTGTGAATTCACACACCTCCTTTCTATGTGTTCACATACCTCCATTCTGTGACTTCACACACCTTCATTCTTACTTCAGGAACATCCAGTCTATGACTTCAAACAACACCATTCTATGACTTCACAAACCTCCATTCTGTGACTTCACACACCTCCATTCTGAGTTCACACAACTCCATTCGGTGACTTCACACACCTCCATTCTGACTTCACACACCTCCATTCTATGACTTCACACACTTCCATTCTATGACTTCACACACCTCCATTCTGTGACTTCACACACCTCCATTCTGTGTTCACACACCTCCATTCTGTGACTTCACACACCTCCATTCTGTGACTTCACACACCTCCATTCTGTGACTTCACACACCTCCATTCTGTGACTTCACACACCTCCATTCTATGACCTCACACACCCTCATTCTATGGTTTCACACACATCCATTCTATGAATTCACACATCCATTTTGACTTTACACACTTCCAATATATGACTTCAAACACCTCAATTCTGTGACTTCACACACCTCCATTCTATGAATTCACACATCCATTTTGGATTCACACACCTCCTATATATGATTTCAAACACCTCAATTCTGTGAATTCACACACCTCCATTCTATGAGTTCATACCATTCATTCTGTGACTTCACACACCTCCATTCTATAACTTCACACACTTCCACTCTGTGACTTCCCACACCTCCATTCTGTGACTTCACACACCTCTATTCCATGACTTCACACACCTCTATTCTGACTTCACACACCTCCATTCTATGACTTCACACACCTCCATTCTGACTTCACACACCTCCATTCTATGACTTCGCACACCTCTATTCTTACTTCACACACCTCCATTCTGTGACTTCACACACCTCCCTTCGATGACTACACACACCCTACATTCTTTGACTTCACACACAACCATTTTTAACTTCACACCTCCATTCTGTGTCTTCACACACTTACATTTGTGACTTCTCACACCACCTTTTTGACTTCACACATCTGCATTCTGTGACTTCACACACCTCCATTCTGTGACTGCACACACCTCCATTCTGTGATTTCACACACCTCCCTTCCGTGACTTCACCCACCTCCATTCTATGACTTCACACATCTCCATTCTATGACTTCACACACTTCCATTCTATGACTGCGTACCGTCCATTCTGTGACTTCAAACACCTCCATTCTATGACTTCACACACTTCCATTCTATGACTTCACGCACTTCCATTTTAAAACTTCACACACCTCCATTCTATGACTTCACACACCTCCATTCTGAGTTTACACACCTCCATTCTATGACTTCACACACCTCCATTCTTTGACGTCACACCTTTATTTTATGACTTCATACAATTTCATTCTTACTTTACAAACATCTATTCTCTAACTTCACACACCTCCATTCTATGACTTCAAACAGCTCCATTCTGTGACTTCACACACCTCTATTGTATGACTTCACACACTTCCATTGTGACGTCACTCACCTCCATTCTATGAGTTCACACACCTCCGTTCTGACTTCAAACACCTACATTCTATGATTTCACACACCTCCATTCTGTATTCACACAGCTCCATTCTGTGACTTCACAAAACTCCATTCTATGATTTCACACACCTCCATACTATGACTTCACACAACTCCATCTATGACTTCACACACCTGCATTCTGACATCACACACCTCCATTCTATGACTTCACAGACCTCGAATCTGTGACTTCACTCCCCTGCACTCTATGACTTCACACTCCTAATTCTATGACTTTCCACACCTCCTTTCTATGACTTCACCACCTCCAATCTATGACTAAACACCTCCATTCTGACTTCACATACCTTCATTCTGTGAAT